>BLSH010251582.1:1453989-1478662 GCA_018402905.1 Glandirana rugosa
TTTTTTTATTTTTTGTAATTTTTTTTAGGTTTTACCTCCACCTACACCTGGACACAGTTTGAAGATTATTTTAGAACAGTGATATGGCTTCTACCGTTAATTAATACTTTTCAGACCCAGTTTGAAGATGGTCCACATCCACCTCCATTTTGGATTTTTTTTAATGTTTTTTATTTTTTTTTAAATATTTAAAGTTATTTCCCTGTCCCCATTTCTTTGTAGGGCACTTGTCCGACCCTTACCCCCATTTTCCTTCCTTTTGCAGACCTCTAGGACTTTCTTGGACTTTTTTACAGAAATTTTCAGAACTTTTAGTAAAATTACCAGAACCCCGCACCCGAAGTCCGGGTCCCGGACACCCCAAAGTTCGGTACGGACCCAAACTTTACAGTCCGGGTTCGCTCAACACTAGTAATCATTCTAGCGTTCATTAGCTGTGTAGCTGATTCAATCAGTATTTTCGGATGTGTTAACATTCTGCTATACTGAACAGCAACATAGAAAATAAAAACATTGTATCTTTTCCTATAGTTTACAACTGTTTTACAAACAAACTTTGAATTGTGTTGCTAATAAAATGATTTAACTCACGCTTTGTAAACATTTTTTGGAACTTAAACAAGGATAGTTCTTTAACCCATTATTGACTTGAATAGTTATGATGGGTGGCTATTGCCTAGATTGGAGATGCGATTGCAGTGTGTGTGGTGACCCAATAACGGTCAATGAATAAAGAGAGCTAAAATAGAAGTCCAGCGCTTGCTTCTATCGTCTTCAGCTTTGCAGAGCTGCACACACATTAACCGGAGGTTGGAGCAGAGGCTAAGATAGCCTAGAGCGGAACATTTTTATTTTTTCTAAGAGTATGGAGTAGTTGCCATTGGTTTTAGCAGTTTGTAACTCATTAGTGAGTTTTAGTAGGGTGGTTTTAGTAGAGTGCAGTAAGCAAAAGCCGAACTGTAAGGGGTTAAGAAAGTTGTCCGTGTTAATTGTTCCAGCAGACGGAGGTGCGGGGGGGGGGGGGAGCCTTCCCTGCTGAGAGAACACACTGATTACTGCTAGCGGCTATAGCCCCTGACAATAATCGCATGCTAAAAATGAGACCTGCTGGTTGTACTTAAGTCAATCGATGGATTGACTTGGGTACAATCAGCCTGCCTGTAGATGGATCGAATCTTGGCTGGTATCTGCTGAACCAGCTGGGATTCAATCCATCTATGGCCAGCTTTAGGCTCTCAAGTTTTTATTACTGTCCACGTCCCCTCGGGAGATTTGCCACTATGTGTGTGCTGATGGCTATTGTCGCTGAGATAAAAAGTGAGAGGAATCCAAAATTTCAGAACAGATGGTATGGGAAAAATCTTCCAATGAGGACAAGTGTATAAGAGCGGAAAGCACCCTCACTTTGACAGATTTCCTTTAACTTCCTGTTGTGTTTCTTTGAAAAGGAAGTAAAGGGGAATTTCACCAATGGTGCAAAAACAGCAAAGAAATAAAATGGCAGGCGTTTTACTTTTTCCTACTCTATCCAAATTATTTTTTTTTTTTAAAAAAGGTTTGACTATACATTTACTTTAGGTTATATGAGTAGACTTTTTGCCAACTTGGATAAACAGTTTTTCTTAATCATACAGTACTGGAGACAGGCTCTTTTAAATCTTGGCCACTGGTTCTATGCTGCCACCTTTAGGTGAGGACGCTGGCAAACAAAGTTGTTAGGAGAGCTCATATATCCCTTCTTGCTCCAAGCAATCCTTAGTTTTTTTTTTTGTTTTTTTTTCTAGTGTCCTTATTAGGTGATAAATGATATTTTCTCTACTGAGAGCAGGGTCTGGCTTATGATTCTGCTTACATTGGAAGATTTTGTTTGGTTCTTCAGTATCTAGACCCTGCTGTATGGAAGAAGCTGATCATTGCCAAACTAAATTCCGTTAGTTCCAGTCCCTGAATATACTCTCCATGAAGGGGCGGGTATGTCTTTTTGGGAAGGTTCCTGTACCCTGGTGTGGTGGGTTTGCCCCTCCCCCTCCAGTCCCCCCCTAGATTGGGGCCCTGCCATGGGCACAGTGATTGGTCTGTTTCAGCCATACACATACTGTTCGCCACTTTCCAGTCCTAAAACACATTTTTGCCCAAACCCAGTGTCTAGTGTTCAGTGGTCTGTTCTGTGTGCATTGTTCTGTTCTCTGTAGGAGGTACGCTGCCATTCCCTTGACCCCAGATGCTACCTTGAGCACATTGCTCTGAGAAACTGTAGAGTGGGCACCCATGCAGGTGTGCTCCTGAGCTGGACTGTGTGCATCGACCACATCTCCCTGCTCACAGGTTTTGACTAAAAGCAGCAGGAACCAATGATTCCCATTGATCTCAGAGTCACCTGTGAGACCAGGGAGAGGAAGCACCAGTGCTGCAGTCTGGTACAGCACTGGATCTGTGGAGTAGTCAGGTAAGTGTGTTTAGGGCAAGGGGGGTTTTGGTGGAGTACACAAGTAGTGGGGACTTTTTTTTACCATAATCCAGGGAATGCATTCAGGTAAAACACAATTTGCTTTTAGAAGCACTTTAAACATTGACTTTTATTTACATCCAGGAACAAACATTTTTCTTTTTCTTCCAGAGAGAATGCTGATGAGAAGATTTTCATAGTGCTATTAAAGATTCTGTCCAGAGCATTGGGTGAAATCCAGGCTAAAAGTACTACCGGTACATCTGACTCTTCTCCAGAGTGTTGGCTTGATTTGTCAACCGAATGCTTCCGCTGTCTAAGGAATTCCTGTGTGCAATGTGCCCAAAATCAAAACACCATCAGGTAAATATGCTTATTGAAGCTAGAGGTAGACCGATATGGGTTTTTCTCTGGCCGATATTTAGAAATCAAGGCGGCCGATAGGATGCCGAGTTTTTTTATTTTTTTTTGGACAGATATGTTAGACTAATTTTTTTTTTTTTTTCCCTTCATCTCATAAAATCCTAACAGTTAAGTAATAAGAAGTGATACAGAAAATTGCTTAAATTAAACATTTATTAAACAACACAATAAGTCTCCAATGAGTGCACTTGTATGTATAATTTAGATAAAAAAACTATGTATCTTAAATATTAAATACACAAAAAACAGGTAATCAAAACTTTTGGATGAAAAAAATAAAGTTTTAGTGCATAAAAAAACTTAAATATAAAATAATGTCATAAATAAACCAAACAAGAGTAGTGTTACACAAACTTCACATAGAATGCGTTTTTTTTCCATTCTAATGTGCTACTTTTAGATTGATTTTTCTAACACGCGCAAGACGGTCATGCATATGACTATTGCACTCATGTCCTTTTGCAGTGTCTCACGTATGGCAATGCCTTCTAAGCGATGCTCATGTTAAAATCAGTTCAATACTGCCCGTGTCTCCTGTTTTTAACAGAAACATGTTTTGTGTGAAGTGTACTGGCCACAAGTGATGATTTCGTGGAGACTATGTTGGACCCACAGACGCATGTAATGAGCAAAGTTGGCGTAGACGTTTTAGCTAGAAGTTTAGTCTGAATTACACGTGTTTCTACTTTAACATGCAAATTACTTGTTGCACTTTAGGCATGGTCAACATCAATTTTAGAAGGCTGCAATGTAATTACA
This sequence comes from Glandirana rugosa, assembly GCA_018402905.1. Classification (NCBI taxonomy): domain Eukaryota; kingdom Metazoa; phylum Chordata; class Amphibia; order Anura; family Ranidae; genus Glandirana; species Glandirana rugosa. Next base: position 1,457,618 of record BLSH010251582.1, read on the forward strand.
ATTTCAAAATGGTTAGTTTTCCCCTGTCATTGTTAGCTGCAGCTGTGTGAACACGGAACGGCTGCAGCTGTGTGAACACGGAACGGCTGCAGCTGTGTGAACACGGAACGGCTGCAGCTGTGTGAACACGGAACGGCTGCAGCTGTGTGAACACGGAACGGCTTCAGCTGTGTGAACACGGAACGGCTGCAGCTGTGTGAGTTGCTCCGTCTCTCACACACCCTCAGACGGAGAGAAATTCTCTGGTACAGAAACCGAATTATTAACATCAGAGTTAATCTATATAGTGCAGGATACTGTAATAATTTAGCCACTGGGCTCCTTGCCATGTTTTGTACCCGTGCCTACCTGTAACGTTAGCCTAACAGCTGATTGAAGGCCCGCTAACAATTCAATACAGTTCCAAAAAGTTACTTGCATACTCTTTGCAAATGTTATTCTCATTCTCTCTCCAAAAGCAGCATCATATTTAACCAATTAAATATATAAGCTTAGCATAAGAACTAAGGTTATGTACTTACCGTTTTCTTGCAAAGTTAGCAGGCAGTGTGGGTGAGGGGAGTTTATGCCGGTGGAATGGCAATCTGCTGCTGTAAGGTAGCGTCACGTGTTCCACAACAACACCACTTAGCTGCCTACAGATGTGACTGCCTATTAATCTGCCTATTTTGCAGCACAATCGGCCAATGCCAATTGATTAAAAAATACCAATTATCAGCCCGATATATAGGCCGGCCGTTCAATCGGTCAACCTCTAATTGTAGCCATTGAGTGCGATTCTTCATAGAAGCACAAACGGTTACTTTCTCCATGGCACTGCAGACTATGAAATTCATATCATCCATCCAGACATCCTTTACCCTTTTTTGTGTCTTATAGAATGAAGTAATTTACCTTGTGGAAAATCATTAGCACATACTAGAGAATAATATCTTTTAAAAGTTTATTTTATTAAAACCCAAAACATTTTTTTTTGTTTAACTTCAGATAGAAAATGGAAGCTTAGAAACGTTGTCAGATTTTTAGTGCTGTTTTTGTCCAGGTTGAAGATATTCACCTGCTCAGTTTGTCCTGATGTCCAGTGTCTCAGACAGATTGTGATGGGAAATCCAAAATCTTACTGTTGTTCCCAGAGCAAGAAATAAGGGGAAATCTGCCAATGACAGCTGTCCGAGAATAGCTTTTTCCTCTCATTTCTTGTTGCGTCTACAGGACAGGAGGTGACAGGAAATCTCCCAAATGAGGAAAAAACTGACAGCGGCTTTGGCTTAAAGTAGAATTTCAGCCTAAACCGAACTAGTCCTAAACATGATCCCTCCCCTCTCTTAACTATGCTAACTAAACTTTTAAAAAAAAAGATGCATATACTTGCCTATTTTCAGCCCACTATGGGCAATACTACAGCAATCCAGATAACTGATTTTGACCCTGCTTGGCCTCTTTCACAGACACTAAGGTTATACTGCAGGACACCTAAAGCCCAACTGAAGGTTTTTTTTTTTTTTTCTTTTTTGAAAGTTCTTTTTATTGAGACATTTTGGAATGTGTTAAAGGTACAAAACAGAGTGTTGGGGCATACCCTGGCTCAAGTAAACAATAGATAATCGCATAAGCTATGCTTCCTAACTAAACAGGAAAGCATAAAGTTAACAAAATAGTTTCTCAAGTCTACTTAGTAGGAGTAGAATGGCAGAAGGAGATACAACATCATTTGGAACACCTCTCATGGTACAATAAGAGGAGGCTCAGATAAGATATGGCAGAACAGGTGTTTTTTTCTACTGGCAAGGGGTGTACAGGGTAGCTATAACGTGATATTCTGTCTTCCTTTAATAACCTTAACATGCTGGGATTAATTTACCTAGGTGGAAGTTAAGGCTTCAGATATCTCTTTAGTAAAGGTCAATCCATCTATAGGTCCTAAACTTTATTGAATTTTCTTGGGCAGCTGTGAGAGAGGTAAGTTGCTTTGTAAAGGGGGACAACTGAGTTTATCAGGGCTTTCTAATAGTCTAGGGTAGAGGCTTTGTCAGACTTCCATGTCAACACTATAGGTTTCCTAGTGTAAAAAGAGCAACAGTCCAAGAAGGGTTTTGGCTGCACGAGTAAATGCTAGTAGTCCACCCCAATAGACCTATTCCAACTGTCATCGGAATGGTAAAAGTAGTTAAAGAATGGGTTAATTGAGTGATCTCAGGCCAAAAGTCATGTACCCATGGGCGTGTTTATAACGTGTAGAAAATCAGCAGAATTACTTGCGAATCTCCGCCCAATTGAAGTTTGCCAATAAAGTGTGTACACAGATTAAGGGTCTAACAAAATTGTACATTTTAAGTGTCTTACTTATGGAATGTTTTTAATTCAGCCTTATTGCCTGTATAAAAATCTCTTCCTGGAATATGGCTTTTTGCAGCATTCAGACTTCAGTCCTCCTGCCTTAGTCACAGCTACAGGCTGCAATCAGCAGCAGGCGTGCAAGTGTTGCTGATTGCAGAAATGTGACTAAGGCAAGGGAGTATGTTGGACTGCTGCAGAGAGATTGTTCCTTCCACACTACTATTGGCCCATCCATGTGATGGGCAGCCCCACTGACCAATAGGAATGCGCTGGAGGCAGGAAGGGGTAGAAAAGCTTCAACACCATCAGGAAGTGTCAACGCTTTGCCACTAAGACTGACCTCTAGCTCTCTGCACTTTTTACCTGCAGATAATTCTTTGTTTTATTTTTAAGAGAAGTCTGAAAGTCAATTTAAAAGCCCTAATACTTTTACAGAAATTGAGTCTTCAAATTTTAGTAACTTTCCTATGCACGATGATGTTCAATTTGTTGCCATGTTAGATTTAAGGAAGGGACAGAATTGCATTTGTATATTTTCCAATCTAGTCATCTTGAGAAAATTCTACAGATTAACTATTTTTAGTGTGTGTGTGTGTGTGTGTGTGTGTGTGTGTATATGTTTGTATTTTTTTTTTCTTTTGTTATAGCGCAGACTTGCTCTTTAAGCTATGCAGCCTTCCGGTCGTTTTACAGGTTAAAGGAAAGTCCTGAGTAAGCACAATCTCTGCTGCCAGGACCTTGGTATATAGAGCCCTATGCCAAATACTTGTATGTTCTTGTGGTTTCACTGTGTGGGGCTGAAGTCTCTCCCTTTAATTATGTCCAGAAAACTTGCATAATGTTACCACAAAGCTTTGGGAGCTGAAGAGCAGATGTCACTGCAAAGATTGGAGGTCCTTGTTCTGCGTATATCCAGGAAACCTTCTGCTATGGGCTGACATTGAAAAGTACTCCATCAAGCACTGCCCTAATGTATAGTGACCACATAACGTAAACCTGCATGCCGTTTTAGAGACAAACCTCTCCGTGAATGAAAAACTAAGGGTTGGAAAACATCTGCTTGACCTTTCACAAGAATACCGAGCATAGGAACCCATCTCTTTATTCAGCCATTGGGAATCATGGTGCACCTGTTGTTTGGAAGAGTGAATGGTTGGTTTGGTATGAGGCCTCTACTATGTCAGAAATTATCTAGCTGTGATGGGTATGGGCTATAACAACTCGTGTTTCGGCACATGCATTAATCTCATGCTGGTCCCTAAATCAGACTGTCTTTTTATTGTTGGTGGGGTTCTGGTGATTGCTGACATCAAGGAACACTTGGAAGTATTCAAGTATTAGCCTTTTATAGCAGTGGAAGTTCTTAATACCAACATAAATAAATAAAAGGGCTTCCAGGCTTCGCAAGGTGCCTGTACTTTGGAAACATTCTTAGTTTCAACACTTAAATCTTTCTAAAATTGTGCATATACCATTAGACCTTTCAGTAGTACCATTGAAAATTTCGGTTTAGCAGACAGGATCACCTCCTAAATGCCAGTGACTTGGCAGCATTCTGACAAGCAATCCACTGTGGATACAAGTGTGAATTTAGCATTCATCCAGCAAACTGAAGGAAAAAAAATAGCAGATTCCTCTATCCATAGTGGATGAAACTCCTACTGTGCCTGTTGAATTGATTCTGATTGGATGCAGCCACTTTTGGCTGACAATTTTCTTGTTATTTTAACTTTGGATAGTAAAACATTTTTTTTCTGCCAGTAAATGCCTTATACAGCCCACTTCCTCTTTCTTGTCTGGTCATTAGCCTAGTCTTATGACATCATGCACAGCTCTCTTTTTCACTCTTGTGAGAGTTTGCCAGGAAGGGAGGGGGGTGAGTCATAAGAGGGCCAATGAAAGATGCAGGGCTGCAGAGCTGGAGGTGTGCCTCTGTGTAAATCCAGGAAGTGAACAGGCAGCAGCTTCAGCTGCCCACAGTTAAAATGGCTGCAGCCAGACTTTGTGGAGGGAAATTTCTGCAGCATATTTGGCAAGTACAGTATCCCAGTATATATAAAATAATATGCAAAGTGGTTGGAGGGAAGCTTCAGAATGATGTTTTTATTACAAGTAATGTGAGCTGACTGCAGTTCCTCTTTAAGGGTCATTGGGCAGGAAGCAGCTGACAGGGCCGCCTACCAAGCGAGATTTCATCTGGTTCCTCAGAAACTGCCTGAAATTTGTATTTTTATAGATTCTCCATACATTGGGGTAGACTTGTTTTTGATAGACAGAACAATGTGGTAGGATGGTGGTAATTGGTGTCCTGTAACCTAAAGTGAACAAGAACATTTTTTTATCAGATTAAGAGAGTACCCTAATGGTTTTGGAAGGTTGTAGACCAAGCCATAGAAATTCAACCATCTCCAAAATTCTAGGGTGTGTGTTCCCCCCATCTATTTCCAAAATATCAAGTACTTTGCTGCCTTTGGCAACATGATATAGCCACAGTGGACTCTATATAGTCCAGTGTTGAAAAGCTCAACCATCCAGACATGGGGGAATTGGGATTATGTAGTAGTGGACTAAGGGGAGAGGTCTGCTGCCAATTATGATGTCCATACCAAGTCCCACAATCTACGTGTAGTGGTAGTTGTGGGGGCAATGGGTGGGCTTTCGTTTATGTTAGATAGGGAAACTCTGTGGGAAGTGCGACAGTCATTTGCCTTTGTTTTGGAATAACTTGTTATTCATTTACTAAAAGCTCTCTTTCTCTTTCTTTTTTATGTTTATATCAGAAATGTGGGATTGATAGAGGAGACTATCTCACTTATCAAAGTGCTCAGTTCTTCAAGCAATTGTTCAGAGTCATTTTTAGTAGGTATGTACTTTGACTGGAAATATTTTGGTTGTGGTAATATTAAAATGGCAGTAAACTCAGCCACCCAAATCCTGAAAATGATTATAGTCAGTATATAAAAGATTTTTACAACATTCTGCCTTATTAATGTTTCCGCAAATTTTTTACATATGCATATATTTTAAAAAAAAAAATATATATATATATATTTTTAAAATATTTTTACTGGTTTCAATAACACTATCAGACCCTTTTGGATCTGCTACTGGGTCTCTGTTGTTTGCCGGTTTGCTGCAGTTGTTGGGTCATCTGATCCGGCCTCAGAGGCCAAGTTGACTACCATCCCCACCGGGAGCTACGACGCCCTTTTGCAGGCTCTCCTCTCCTCCCCTCCCCCCCACCCCTGGGGGGATGTGGACGGCCTTGCTTGGGGCGTCGGCGCCATGCTTTACACACTACAGGCTATGCGTTCCCTTTGGAGCACTGCCTCTCTGGTGTGCTTTCCATCAGGTGGCAGCATGGAGGTACAGATGGTCGGCGCCGACATTGGGCAATCCATCTCCCAATCCTCTTGCACCGCCTCTCCCGGCAGCCTATGCCTGCATGACGCTGAAGGGGGTGTGGTGGCTATGCCCTATATAGTTCCACCACCCACTCACCTCATGTTTCAGCAGGACACACCATACCTCTCTGCACACCATCCCCAACCAGTCACTGGGCACTTTACAGGTATAGGGATCCTCTTTTGTTACTTTGTCATTATGCTATCTAGTCACTATCTTGGGTTTCCTTCCCCTTGGTTCACGTGGTGTCCTGTCTTGGTTCTCCCCTTCCCTCATTCCTTTCTGTCCGATTGCTATAGGGCTATTTATATTTATATTCATCATATCACTTATTTCCACAGAAGCCTCCCACATGGGTCAGCTTCCCTGGTCATCATACACGTCCCTCTATCATGTTTTCTGGTCTTTAGATGTTGTCCTTTTGGGGCTCATGTGCCAAAACCCCCCCCCCCCATCTCAGCTCCCCCCCAGGGGATACCCCCCAGTGGGGTGTGTCCGGAACGTCATTGGCATCGCTCCATGCAGCAAATATGGTAAACAACATACTCATTTCCAACGTTGGTTTTTTTTTTTTTTTTTTATATTTTTATTAATTACAGTTGCCTATACGTGCATGCTCCTGATGAGTGGATCATAACTTCACGAAACGCGTAGAGCCGATATATGCCGTATTATTATTCAAGTTCTCTTGTGCTGCAGAGATTGTACTGTATGGAGCCAATTTTCATCATTTGTGAATTATGTATTTGTTTCCAGTTCATATGTTACATTTTTTAGTAGAGACAATGTGCCCAAAATATATAGTAGAGGCAATGTGCCCAATATATGTATTAAGAGATGCATGGATTGTCTACAGTACTACCTCGATGAAAGTTGCCTCAATAAAAACGCATGTTTTTTACAACCCGTGTGTCTCATTTAAAGTCCCAAACCCCCCCCCCTTTTTTATATAATTCCCGCTAAGTTGTTTGTTAATTTTTCCCGGCTTATTTCGGTTTTCATGCTTCCCGGTTGAAGCCGGCGGCATGTTATCTATTTTGTTCAGCCTCTGTAGTGTATTTTACTTACACCCTTTGTGACAATAATGGCCGCAATCTCGCGTATTCGCATTAATCACATGGGATATTTCAGGAAGTTGTGAATGGGCCTGTGTCCTTGTGGGATTGGAATGCCGTGCCCCAGAGAGGTCATGATGTAGGCATGGCATCTTCCTGAGTGGTCTAAAGGCACACAAAGCATGTCCTGGATCAGCGCAAATATGTACATGTGCCAGTGACATAATTTCAGCGAACATTGCCCCATTTCTACACAATGGCGAAGGTTAGTCTAAATGTAAACACAGCACCATATTTCTGAATGATTTTAAAGGAGGAAAGTAATAATGTAGCATTTGTTACCACTTTAAGCCAGTGGTATGCACATAGTCATGCACATAGTTTGAAAGTTAGATTACATGTTTTTACAGAAATGGCAAAGCATTCAAATCATAAAATGATGGTTTTACTCAACCTCGAGATGGATTAGACATTGCCCAATTTGTACCTGGTAGAAAAATCTGTTTGGTTTTGAAAAATGACCATATGCTTTTGATTTGGTATTTCAATAAACTGTACTGAAGCTGTCTATGTACTGTCCAGTTTCATTTCATGATTTAACTGAATTCTGGTGGTTGACTGAACTTTGTGGGGGTATACTGCTTAGTTATTAAAACAAACAATGTATATACCGCGCTAAAATAGAATAACCATATGAAACGATAATCCATGAAATGAGTTGCCACAATTGACTAGGATACCACCCAAAAAACATATGTAAACAAATGTAAATTGCGCAACTATATAAATTACATTACTTAAAGTGCCAACTTGTGCATTATTTGCATATACAAAAAATCCATTAGTATAAAGATTATATATACATAAAGTGCATTTATTTAAAGTGCTACAATAATCGTGTCCACATTAATTAAAATGCCAAAAAAAAGTCCCATGAAAAATCCTCTTGGATTGAAGTGTTCATATCAAGAAAATTGAAAGAACACAAAACAAAAAACAAAAAAGAATAGGCTCCTTCACCAGGTGATGGAAAAGAAAAGATATACGGCAGCTTCTGTGTCACCGCACACTCTAATTATGAGGACTCTTACCAGAGCCTTTTGACTGCCTTTTGACTGCTAGGACAGTCTAAAAGGTAAGCAGATAGCCTCTGCGGGCATTAACTGGGAAGATGAATGAATGAATGAATGAATCGATCTCTCTTATCCGGGGGTAGGTATATTTAGTCTTCACCCATTAGGACCGAGATCCACAGATACTCATGGCCATATAAGAAGGAGAAAGGATCCGATAGTGTAACATTGCCACTTTTTATTTAAAAACATAAAACCGTCAATTGGCTACTCACAATTCATTAGTTATCAACTCGCATGCAAAAGTAAAAACAAGACCGGCTGTATGACATTAACGCCCATGCTTCCGGGTCACGCGGGGGTGCAATGTCGTCAACACGTATCTCCGCCCGACATGTTTTGTCATAGATGACGTCTTCCAGCGGCACGGGCGACGTATTGACACATTGCGTTTATATAGGAATATTTGGAACCAGGCCTCCTTTTCGTGTGGCGGCCATATTACTGGTGACGGAGTCCGCCTCAAGAGGCCAAACTGTGTACATACTTGGAGGCTATATTAGTAGCCTTTTGGACAAATCCAATACTTTACAAAATCTAAAACCGGAAGAGAAATGCAGAATGTAAAGAACGAATATACATTAGATGGACTCCCGTATTGGCCGAGGCAGCCACACTGAAAGTTGCCCGGGCATTACAATTTTAAAACACTTATTCTCAAAGGTAAAATAAACTGTATTGGTTAAAACGGTGACACAGAAGCTATACCTTTTCTTTTCCATCGCCTGGTGAAGGAGCTTATTCTTCTTTTTTTGTTTTGTGTTCTTTCGATTTTCTGGATATGAACACTTCAGTCCAAGAGGATTTTTCATGGGACTTTTTTTGTCATTTTAATTAATGTGGACATGATTATTGTAGCACTTTAAAGAAATGCACTTTATGTATATATAATCTTTATACTAATGGATTTTTTGTATATGCAAATAATGCACATGTTGGCACTTTATTTAATGAAATTTCTAGAGTTGCGCAATTTACACTTGTTTACGTATACTGCTTAGTTACTGGTGATTGTTTGCAATTTGCGGTGGATGGAAAGTGGGGGGGAAATTGACTGAAAAATGCCACATGTATGTCCAACTTTAGTGCTAGGCTGCATGGGTAGTTTTAAAGTGGTTGTAAAAGCAGTAGGTTTTTATCTTTTTATCATTAAAAAAAAAAAAAATCTAGATCCAGCGATGTTGCAGGAGAGACTTGGCTGTCCGGGACTCGCCTCCTCATTGGCTTAGACAGCAGTGTGACACCATTGGCTCTCACTGCTGTCATTCAAAGTCAGTGAGCCAATGAGGAGAGAGAAGGGGTGGGGCCAGGCCACGGCTCTGTGTCTGAATGGACACAGGGAGCTGCGGCTTGGCTCGGTGCCTCCATAGCAAGCTGCTTGCTGTGGGGACACTCAGCAGGAGGGAGGGGCCCGGAGCACCGAAGAGGTACCCAAGAAGAGGAGAATCTGGGCTGCTCTGTGCAAAACCACTACACAGAGCAGGTAAGTATGACATGTTTGTTATTTTTAATTAAAAAAAAAAGAGACTTTAATGCCACTTTAATCTCTTGATACTATGAAATGCAGGCATGCTAGTAGGAGAGAGCAGAGTGACCGAAAGATGAGCTCATCAGTCTGCTGCTTCTACTTTCCCCATCCAGACACAGGTTAGGGGGAGGGACAAGACCAGTAAGTGTTGCTTAACTGCATCATAGAAAAATCAGGTCTTCTCCTCTGCCAGATAAGACTGTGCTGCATGGCAGAGCTGTGTAATATTCAGTTCAGCTGTTATATTAACAAAACGTGTGCGTGTGTGTGTGTGTGTACCACAACACTTACCCTTTGAAATATGTGCTTTTTTTAATAATCATTTTTGGAAATTGTTACTTTCAACTCTTTTTTTCATGCAATTTTATTATTTTTTTTTTTTCTTCAAAGAGGCTCAAAATTGTGCATTCACATTATGTAGATTTACGTTACTGGTGTGCATATTGTTCAGAAACAACTGCATAGTGCTTGTGTGTGTTATGCCCTAAAGTTTGCAGACTGATCATGTTTTTCTACTCTATATATCTCTCCCAGTGAATGGTTAGGTCAGGTAGTGTTCAGTGACTGCTGCAACAAGTGATGAAATAGAATTTTTCCATCCCCCTGTGGACCGCTTATATTGCGGCCTTGTAATTACCAGAGGAAGTTCAGTATGTACCATAGGACGGAGGATGCTGGGAAGGGCTGCGTGCAGTCGTTGGCAATACATCTAGATCTGCGGTCACAAGCAAGTATATATTCCCGTCTTGGTCCTACTGAGGCGAGCTGCAGCATTATCATTAAAGAGGCAGTGATTTATTAGCTATAGAAAATTAAAACCAGCTTTTCATTGTTCCACTGGTCCTAATAGCTGCTTCTTTTAACTTAAATCTTTCGTTCCCCTTTCAAATACTGTTTAGTTAGGCCGTGTCTGCAGAACAAAGACAAATTAAAGGACGGCTCCAAAAACAAAATTATAAAAAAATCACTTAAAGCCGAACTCTAGGCAAAACGCTAAATATACAGAAGTCTTGCATATATAGGCACTGTTTTACCTACCAAAGGACAGCACAGCTCTCTCTGGCAGGTGACTTTGTTTTTCTCTGCTGTAGTTCAGTAACAATTAGGGTTCATGTAAGCTGGCCTACATTTACCATGGCTGTGGCAAAATTGGGACCCACCCCCCTCCGTGGCCGGTGGTCAAAACGTTACCATCCTGAATGCGATTCTTCCACTTTCAGAAGAGGGAGGTCGAAGTTCACTTAAACGCGGCAGCTCCTCAACTCTGCTAAAAGCCCATGTGCACATTGACACCTACGCTTTTATGCAGTTTAATTTAGAAGCTTTGCCAAAAAAATGCCAAAAGCTCCTAAAGTTAGGACCTGCCAATGTAGGCTAGTGTACATGAAGCATTAGGCTGGCCGTACAATATACATTTTTTTAAAAATTAACTAAGTAGTTCAAGGGTCTGCCTGATTGCATACAAATTGAAAGTGTTTAGGTTTGACCTAAATATTTATGATTTTGATAAATCTAAAGGAACATTGTGTAATGTATGGCCATCCCACGGGCTTGTTCATTGGCCACTGGTGTGCAAGGTAAAGGCAGTGGTGCAGATGCAAATCTTTGCTCGGTTAGATGCTTTGGAGGGTGGGGGGACATTGGGGTCTATTAGACCTCCATTGTCTCCATAAAGAGCACCTGTCATCTGCCCAATGTTATCACATGGGGGGGGGTTATTAACTCCTTGTTATGGCAATAAATAGCACCTGTCATCTTCCCAATGTTATCACATGGGGGGGTTATTAACCCCTTGTGATAGCAATAAAATAAAATAAAAAAATGAATAAAAATAACATAACATTTATTAAAAACAAAAAATTAAAAGTAACTCCTGTTGCCTTGCACACATCCACAAATGCAAACGTGCGCCCAGGGTGCACATGTAAGTAAATCACCATTACACCACACATGTGAGGTATTGTCATGAACGCTGGTGCGAGAGCAATAATTTTAGCACCAGAGCTCACAGTTAAAGAGGAAGTAAACTGCTGTTTTTTTTTTCTTCCCTGCAAAGTAAAGGCATAATGTGCTAGTATGCATTCCACTTGCCTGCAAACAAAGCCCGCGTAGTCCCTGCTTGAGGCTGCATCCATCTTCACCCATCTTCCTTCCGAGTCTGTGGACTTCGGCTCTGTGACTAACCAAAGCCGCGGGACGTCACGCCGCCGGTCACAGCACACTGCTCTGAAGAGCACCAACGGCTGTTCCTTCAGAGTGCATGCACCGATGACGTAATTGGCGCAGCATACAGTAAATATCTCCTAAACAATACAAGTTTAGGAGATATTTAGTACCTATAGGTACTTTTTTTTTTCTTCCCTGCAAAGTAAAGGCATAATGTGCTAGTATGCATTCCACTTGCCTGCAAACAAAGCCTGCGTAGTCCCTGCTTGAGGTTGCATCCATCTTCACCCATCTTCCTTTCCGAGTCTGTGGACTCCGGCTCTGTGACTAACCAAAGCCGCGGGACGTCACGCCACCGGTCACAGCACACTGTTATTTAGTACCTATAGGTAAGCCTTATTCTAGGCTTACTTATAGGTATAAAGAATACAGGAAGGTTTACTTCCTCTTTAACTCTAAACTGATGAGCTGTAAAAGCTTTTAAATTATTTGTTTGCCTTTTTAAAAAAAAATAATAAATGCACATGCTTTTGGAGGTAAAAAAAAAATATGTATTTTATTGTTTTTCTATTCAGATGTCTGCAGAGTACTGCCTCTGCAATCAGTGTTGCAAGAATAGTGAATGGCCTACGAGCATGCTGATCAGCGCGCTCGAAATCCATTGAAACTACAAGTCTGTCTGCCGCGTCTGCCTGTCTGTCTGGACTTGTAGTTTATTCAGTCACACATCTCCGTGAATAAAAGACGTGGCTGTGAGATTTTAAAATCTCTCAAGTGGCTCAGCAAGAAGAGACCTTGCCAGACACATCAGAGTTTGCAGGATCAGAACCGGGTCCAGACAGTAAGTTGTACCCACAGAATAACAGCAGGATACACTGACATATCAGGAGGAGTGACTATGAGTGTTGTCACTATTGGTAGACAAACTTATAACTTGTCATTCAGAGGATGGCAATGCCCTGCCCCAGATTTTAAAATACGACTGGCTGCAAGATAGAGGAACCCATACCCGATGTTACAGGAAGTAAGGGGGATGCTGCTTAGTAACATGTTACAACCTAAATACGGGTGTAACATGTTACTATACTCGAACTGGTTCTTTAAAGTGTCGCTTATGGAGACTTTGGGTACCATTGTTTTTGCAACATCACAGGTGCGTGCACACGTAAGGCTTGGCATGTTTCGTATTTATTTACTCGATGCAACCCCCATCTTTTATATTTTACCAAAACATTGGTTATTATATTGTGTTTCCTGAAACTTGCATTTGATAGACAGTTGCACAAATATTGCGCAACATAAAAAATAGCTACTGTTATATTTTTACTCTGCAAGGCCTCTGCTTTCAGAAAATATATAATTTTCTAGGGGTTTTAAGTAATTGTATGGCCAAAAATGCAGATTTTTTTACATGTCTGCAAAAAAAAAAAAAAAAATTGCTAATGATCGCCTTTTTCTTTCACTCTGCTTTTTCCTTCTATCAGCATGCTTCTTGCACCGCAGTGCAAATGATTGCCTTCCTTCTCTCTCCCTCTGAGCTCTGCTGCACACAAAATAAATAAGGCTGATACCAAATTCAGGTGCTTAGACGTACAGCACAGGTATGTTAATGGCTAACTTGGTTATATGTCAACTTTAATGATTGGACATTGGCAAACAGAGCTGTCAGGATCCCCATATAACCCCTCCCACTCCAGCAATGCTCAGTTTTTTTTAGGAGCAAAAGCTGAAAGGTAAACGCCCTCTGCACAAACCATATTCAGGCAGTGCAGGGAGACCTTTTTGGGCTGTTTTGGAGCAGAGTTGCAGGAGGGCAGGATCATGTTATGGTGAATGGATGAAGCCACCTTGTGAAGAACAGATACCCTAAGTCACAGAACAACCTTACCCTTGTGCAGAACCAGGAAAGGTTCCTTGCATAATAAAGCAGCAAGCTCTGAAACTCTCCTGGTTGAAGTGATGGCAAAAAGGAAACATTACAAGTGAAGACATCCAGGGGAAAAGTCATCATGGGTCTGAAGGGAGGCCTCTGGAAGGCTGATAGAACCAGACGAACATCCCACAGCAGTACTGGCTAGCGCCGGGGGAAGAACAATGTGAGCGATCCTTTGCACAAAAGCTTTCATGAGGGAGGGAGAGGCCATCAAACAACGTAAAAGAATGGCCAAGACTGAGGTATGCCCTTTGAAGGTGCTCAAGGATAAGTGTTAATCTAGCCCAGACTCGATAAATGACACGATACGTCCCGCAGAGTATCTTCTCGGATGGCATTTGTGTTTCTTTCAGGTACGATGGTAATATTGTGGGAAGTGGACTTCCTGCACGTAGAAGCATAGGAATGACTGAATCCAACAGTCCCTTGTTCTGTGAAACCCTGGGTTCAGCAACCAGGCTGTCAAAGCCTGAACCCTCAGAGTCACTAGAGCATCCAAAGTGAAGGGGCTTTTGGTGCGGCCGTGATGTTTGATGTAGGCAGCTGCCGTTTCAATGTCTGGCTGGACCCTAGCCCTCAAACTTGATGGTTCCAGTGCTGGAAAGACAGGCAAATGGCCCTGAATTTCAGGACTTTGATCGGGATCCTGGATTCCATTTGTGATTAGGATTCCTAGGCCATCAACTTTCCGTAGACTTCTCCGCAGGCTGGAACCCATTGTGGGAACTTCCCAACTTCAATGTCTTGATTGGAGATCTACCACGTCAGGGAAAGTCTGCATGGGTCTTCTGTCTCTTCTACATTTTCACAACTGGCCCCCTGATAACGCATTGCTTGATCATGCGCAAAAGTTCCACAGCTCGCACGCAGGATCATTATAGCATGATACTTTGGCTCCTTCTGGGGTGTGTGCTGCGGATATCCTAATAGTCTAATTTTTTTTCTCTAGATCTTGGTGGTTCTCACTGGTCCTTGCCCCTGACCTTCGCGCTTCACAGTATACGGCATTGAAGTGATGGTCAGCTGGAAGAAACCGTGAGAGCTGCGGAAGACCTAGGAGACAGACGCTTGCGAAAGTGACCGATTCCCAGCAGACCTTGGAAGATCATTTCTTGGGATAAGAGTGGAGATAAGCAGGAAAAGGTAAGTATATATTTAGCTTTCACAATTACCGGTATGTCTTCTCCTGGACATTTTCATATAGTGACAGGGTCATCTCAACACCAGGCACAGAAACGTTCATTTATATGTATTCTTCAAGAGTCACAAAGGATATAAATCCTAGTGTGCCTTATATGCCTTCATAAACTTAGATATTATGTTCTAAAAGTAGCAGTGATATCATCACTGTATTGTGCATAGCCTGTACAGAGAGCAGAGCTGTGGAAGGGACCTAGCAGGTCCTCCCACTACAGGACTGGTGGATACAAGACCAGTCACCCTGCACAAGGAGAGAAAAGAACACTGACCTGTCTTTATTACAGTACACAAAGATTATCTTATGTGTATTTGTACTTGATTTGTTTTTCAGCTGCAAAGGCATTTAAGTTTTGTAGGTGACTTTTAATTTTATTTAATAATGTGTAAGTTCAAACTAATGGCCAAGAGTGCAAGAAAATTGTGACCTTCAAGACTGAGCCAAAGTGGAATGTATCTGCTGTGAAATGATGACTTTGCGGGTTTTCAGCACCATTCAAACTAGTTGTACTCCTGCTGAACTCACAGTAAACTGGCGCTACTTGTAAAGGCTTAAGCCCCAAACTCAGCAACTTCTAAAGGCCTCATCCACGTGATCCAGTTTCGCACGGCACAGTGGACAAACTCCTTGGGTCAAATTTATCACAGGCTCCACTTTACCTTACCAGTATGCCAAGAATAGGCATCAAGTTGAATTTCAGTCCTTTAAATCCATTCCCATATCGGAATGTGTCCACAACCGATTTTCATGTCCATTTCTCAATTTCTTTTACAAATCATATTTTTTTTTCCTTTAACTTTAGAATTGCTGTACAAGGAGCCAGGTCAGCCCCACTGTTTAGAAGACAAGGCTATAATTACTCTGTCAAAAGACTATTTATATTATTTTTTAAGGAACAAAAATTATGGGAGTGTGACAAATATATTACACTCATCAAAATTTAATATAAGTCTAACCGTTTGTTTTACTGTTTATTCTCTTGAGTTATTGATGTTGCTTTTGGCTTTTCAAACTGACTTGGCTATTTTACCTTTTTTAGTAGCTCAGAAAATAGACATAAAGATTTTTTTATTTTCATTTTGTGCTTGAAGCCATGCTCCATTCAAGTGCAAAAAGGTATTTTTTAAAGTTGAACTTTAACTTTACCTTTTAGTGTTGCACAGTTATATAGGCTTCTCTCCTGTAGTTCACATTTGAAGCTACACCAAGTCATATAGAGCATGCCTAATTTCCTGGCTGAAGGATGGCCAGCATCGTTTAGCTCTTTTCTCTCCAACCTGAGGCAGCGATGCTTTCAGGGAGCGATGTACAACATCCTGCTGACCTCCTCCAACCAGCCATGATCTTTCATATTAAACAGGTTGTCTACCCAATTTTACTACTTTTACCTACAGGTAAGCCTATAATAAGGCTTACCTGTAGGTAAAATGAATATCCCCTAAACCTGTACGGTTTAGGAGATATTCCCTCTCCAAAATGCTTTGGATTTACGGCACATGCGCCGTGTATGTCTCGGCAATAGGCATGCGCGGGAATGACGTCTCGCAGCTCCGGCCAGTCACAGCGCTGGAGCCGCGTACTCGGAAGCAAGATCCGGGAGATGATGTCTGCTCCCACAGAGCGGACCGAGCAGCCCGGTTGGATCTTCGTTTTAAGGTTGGTATTTCATAATTTCATTTTTTTTTGTTGGTTATGTCCCTAATTAATTCCACTTTTTGAATAAACTTTATATACTTTTTCAAATTTTTGGTTTCTGTTTGCTGTTTGTGCTCCATTGACTCCTTTCCGATTGGTTCTTTTGGGGAATCCTTTCCCTTAATCGGGTTTTCTTTAAAATGGTATTTCATAATGAGCTAGTATGCGGTGCATACTAGGTCATTATACTATTGTCTTGCAGGCTGTCATTTTTTTTTTTTTTTAATGGGTAGACAACCGCTTTAAATAGATTTAACAAAAACAAGAAAACCCTACCTTGCAAGGATCCCAGGGACCTCACTGTTTGCCTCAACGTAACATGAGAAGCAAGCTTGTCACCCAGTCTGCTTCCTCCATTACCAACTTTAGGAATTGAATATAGATCTGCTATATAGGAGCACCCTGACAAGATGATTAGATGCCTAAAGTGGGACTGAATGTCCTCATTAGATGAGGGGTCATAGTGACACTAAAGGAAAGAACATTTCACTGTACAAGTACAGTTGAAATTCACAACCATCAGTATTTCACTTTCAGCATGGCACATTGCTAGGCAAGGGATACATTTAGACCCGTGAGCTCATGCTCTTGGTGGCGGGTCAACAAGCCCAGATCACTGGTTGCTGACTCATCATCCCAGAGCATCTGAGTGGATGGAGCTATGCCGGAGGAAGCAAGCGGCTGCTGAGGGGGCAGGATGCTTCCTCTGTAGTGCCGGCTCTTGTCCCAGGCAAAGTACATTTGGTATTACTCTGCCTGGGACAGGAACCTTTCTAACAGCCCAGCGAAGCCGCCAGAAGCTGAAAAAACAAAAAGGTCAGTTTATCAAATGAAATAGTTTTGCAATGGGCATATTTAGCACTTTTCAAAAAAGGGTTATTAGGCTGCTTTCACACTGATTTGCAGGTGCAATGCAGTTCACATGCGGCTTTCCTATGGGTTAGCTGCACTGAGCCATACATCTCTATTATATCCTGTGGGTTTGAATGCCGTTTTGGTACGCTTTCACAAAGTGCACTACACCTGCAAGATATAATAGAAGTCTATGGCAAAACGCATCTAACCTGGCGGGAATACTGCAGGGGTACTGCGCTGCACCTGTGGTGCAGGTAAACTGTTGTGCATCAGTGTGAAAGTAGCCTTATAGGGGAGATCGGGGGGCTCGGACAATAAGGGTTTATTTACATTTGCAGTTTGGGGAGCAGTAAAACCCCATAGTTGAGATGTGTTTTTATCACACACCCTTAACCACTTCTGTAGCATGTGGCTTCCCATTCACATTCTGTTATACACTTCGACAAGAGGAGAGATGGGGGCGGCATATACAAGAACCAATATTTTCCTCCTCTTCTCCCTCCCAACAGCATTCAGTGGCTGCAGGAGGAAACTGTTAATTATGCTATTCAAAAAATAATAATTTGTAATTCTGAACCATTTCATTTCATTGTAGTCCGCAATCGGTTGCCAAATCACTTAAGTGGCCCTCTCTCTTCAAAACTTTGAGCACCTCTTCCCCAAAGCAAAGCATAGATGACTGTAAGCTCATGAGGAATGGAAAGGGTCAGTTAAAAAAAAACTTCTAACACTGGTTCCCAGGACTGGAGGGGAGTATTATGCACCAAATTTAGTTTTCTTTATCATTTATTTATTTCTTCATTAAGGGACACATGGTTCATCCCCTCCCACTTCCATCAAGCTCCAGGTTTTTGGTTGTGTTTTCTGTCTCCAAGAGAAGCAAACCCCTTTATAAGTGACATCCTCTGCTTCTATCAACATCCACTTGTTCTGTAATCTAGATTCTTAATTTACTGCAAAGCCACATCTTATTTGTTCAGTTTTCTGGATTGGCTGATCTGGGACCCTACATGCGAAAGATGTGGGGCTGGCCTTTAATGTGATCCACTGGGCTCAGATGTGAACACTCTCAAAGCCGCCTGGTGTACTTTGTTAGTCAGCCACAGAGCTCTTTACAGGTCCAGGGCCATGGTGCACCTATTGGCTGGTGGAACTCTGTCCCGCAATACTGCCATTAGAGTATGCTTACTAAAGGGACAAAGACTATCTTGATTGGACTTGTTCCCCTGGATCCTGCCTGGCTCTCTTCAGCTTGAATGCAATGTAGGGGATACAGGGTTTAACAAAAGCTTGCTGGGAGTAGAAGGGATTATAGCTGGCTGACAAACAGCTTTGTTGCTAGTGTCCAATCTCCTTTAGGCAGAATAAAAACTCTGTTATCTTGCCCACACATCTGGAGTTCTTTACACCTGGAGTTGTTCCTAAAGAAAATTGCTTACTTGCTCCTGACATGAAAAAGGTGATGAGCATGAAAGCCACAAACCCACTCATGCCGGGACTTAATAGTCAGGTTTAGGAAAGAATCCCCTAATCTGTGGAGTGGAAATTTTACAATAATTTCCAGCTTGGGATGGCCAGACTGCACACATAGAATGATTGTCCATTCCTTTGGCTTTCATGATGCTTTAAAAATAGACTTTTTAGGTCACCCAAAAAAATCCTGTGGATCCTGACAAAAGTTTTATTTACCAAATCCTAAAAAACGGAGAAGCTCAAATACAGAATCTTCAATATAGATGCTGAAATAAAACCTTTCATCTTAGTAAGCCTGTTACAAAGAAAGGAGGTTCAAACTGAGCATATGATGGAAAAAAAATGCATAGACAAAGTTTACCTGAAGTAAAATGTGAAAACAATCATTAGATTGAGAGGTATATAGGCATCTAAATGTATGTGTAAACCTTGCTTTTCCTGTAACGGTCAGGGCTCTGTTGCATTGCAGAGTGCTGTAACCTTTACACTGATGGCTTGCTTTAAGATTGCACAGTCACTTGTGTGAGATGGGAATAAAACATGTCTTGGATTATGTATCCCCAGGTTCATACAGGGAGGTACAGACCTGTTATGGGATGGAGGAAGTAGTCAATGGGCTACAAGTACGGTGACGTCACCACCGTGCTGACGGCACAATCTGCTGAGTCCCCCTCATTGTTGCATATGAGACTTGTAAATAGGTGACATGGCTGTTCAAGTAGAGCAACACACATCAATGCTGAAAGCAAATACAGTCATGGCCAAAAATATTGGCACCCCTGCATTTATGTCAGATATTGCACCATTTTGGCCAGAAAATTGTTGCATTTACACGTTCTCATGTTTATTTCTTTTGTTTGTATTGGTATGACACAAAAAAGTGGAGATACAAAAAGCCAAATCTGACACATTCCACTCAAAACTCTCAAAATGGCCTAGACAGAATTATTGACACCCTCAATTTAATATTTGGTAGCATACCCCTTTGGAAAAAAATAAGATATCAATCACATCCTGTAATGATCAATGAGTTTTTTTACAACTGTTTACTGGAATTATGCACCACTCTTCTTTCACCTTTTCCCAACTGTTGTATTGAGATCTCTCCATGGGTGCTCTATGGAATTTAGATCTGAAAAGTTCTGTATAGTACTCTCCAGTGCTTTGTCTTAAACCATTTCTGGGTGCTTTTTGACATGTGCTGTGAGACCCATGACCTCTGACGGAGACCCAACTTTTTGACACTGGGCCCTACATTTCATAATGCCATGTACACAGTCAAGACATCCTGTGCCTGAAGCAGCAAAAAAACCCCAAAACATCAGTGAATCTCCACCATGTTTGACTGTTGGGACTGCATTCTTTTCTTTAAAGGCCTCATTTCTTTCTGAAAACAGTAGAATGATGGCTTTTACCAAAAAGCTGTAGTTTTCTTTCATCTGTCCACGGCACATTCTCCTTAAAGGATTTTGGCTTCCTTCAGGTAAGTTTTTGGCAAATGCTTTGATCAATTTTTCTCTTTCGTCCACGTCCATGGAGATTAGCTACACTGCCATGGGCTGTAAACTTCTTGACAATGTTGTGCACAGTGGACACAAGAACATTAAGATCTCTGGAGATGGACTTGTAACCTTGAGATTGTCCATGTTTTTCTACAATTTTTTTGTTCTCAAATCCTCAGACAATTTTTTTCTGCTCTTTCTCTTCTCCATGCTCCTTGTAGCACATAGACACACAACAGAAAGGTTAAGTCAGTGTTTCACCATTTTAACTGGTTGCCGGTGTGATTTCCATATTGTCAGCACCTGTTAATTGATACAGTGAGTTTAATTACAAATTACAGGAGCATCACAAACTTGGAATGCAATTATTCCTTACAATTTTGAGAAAATGTCAATAAAATGTCAATCATTTTGTCCAGTCCATTTTGGGAGTTTTGCCTGAAATGTGTTTGATTTGGCTTTTTGTTTCTCAATTTTTTTTGTGTCATACCAATACAAACAAAAGAAATAAACATGAGAATGCCTAAACATTTGTTATTGCAACAGTTTTCTGGGTGAAGGTGTGCATTTTCTGACAGAAATGCAGGGGTGCCAGTATTTTTGTGCATGACTGTAACAGTGACCTGGAGGAAAAAGCCCCCTTCGATTCTGGTTTAGGGTGCTGGTGTTTGCGACAATGCTTAATGGTGTATGTTGATTATGGGTGTAACATGAAACTGCTTCTAAAAGGTGAATCATGCCTTTAAGCAGCTCTCCTTGATTGAG
>BLSH010251582.1:1504461-1529834 GCA_018402905.1 Glandirana rugosa
CTTGTCTCGTCCATTCATATTGTACAAATGAAAAATTTTAGTTCTCAAATTGTATTTAATGTAAAAAAAAATGTAATTTATGTTAAACTCTTGATTTTAAAAAGTAAACATGTTATACTTACCTGCTCTGTTCAATGGTTTTCCCACACAGCAGCCCCAATCCTTCCCTTCTCGGGCCCCCGTGGACGCTCCTGGCTTTTTCCTCTGCTGCTTGCTATTGGGGCACTTTACGGGCTTACTCACGAGCCGGCTTTGTTTGTCCATTGACACACTGAGCGCGGCTTGGCCCCACCCCTACTTAGGGTTGCCACATCATCCCTTTAATCCAGGACACATATCAATTGCACAGGTTCTTAGGCTAATTTATTGCAGATAAGGCAACAAGTGGGTTTAATTATCACCTTAATCAGCCACAGAACCTGTGTAATTAGTATGTGTCCTGGAATAAAGGGATGGTGTGGCAACCCTACTCCCTCCTCACTGGCTGTGGTTGACAGCAGTGGTAGCCAATGGCTGCACAGCAGTTGTGCTTTACTGCTCTTTATCGCAATGCAAGTCAGTGAGTGAGATGAATCAGTAATAATAATGTGGCTGACATCTTTTCTAAACAAAATCCCATAATAGGATAGTTAAAACAAAGGTAAACACTGTAATAATAACTGAAATATGCAGTCTCTTAAAATATACTACAATTTGCGTTCAGTGGCTACTAATGACCTGATGACTTAAAGTGTACTAAGCCCACAACAGTTAAATCAGTCTGTATATGCAGCAGAGCATGCTTGTTATACTCACTGTGGAATTTCAGGGCTTAATCCTCTGCATTGTGTAAAAAGACTGTTTGTTTTATCCTGTATGGCATAAATCCTTCCCTCCTGCACTGTCAATCTGGGCAAATCCATATAATACACAGCAGGGTGGTATAGCTGCACATGCTCAGTTTGGTCTCTTATGCTGGATAGAACATTTCCTGTTTCAGTTGAACTGTTCAGGTTACCTGATATTGACAAAACACATGTGGGCGTGTACACAGGCTGTAGTGGAAAACTCCTCCTACTTGAACACACAGTTAAGGACAAATTTTGCAGGAAACCATGGTATACAGATCCTCCAAAAAGATATATTGTGGCAGTATTTTAATGTAAGAAGAAGATTTATAAGCTGTGGGGGGCAGATTAACTAATTTCCTGTTACTGGGTTTAGTAACACTTTAAAGAGAAGTACAGCTAAAACTCGTTTGGCTGTATGTACTTCTGTTGTGGATCACAGGAGTGAAGTTAATTCTGCACTCCTGTGACCTGTTTTCAGAAGACAGACACAGAGCCGGTCCAGGCTGTGGAAAGATCACGACAATATAGTCGGGATCCGTACACATCCTGGATCGGCACCTGGCTCTGCCACTTAGCGAGCGGCAGACAGCGATGACTAGCTATCACCAGCTCTCTTTGCTAACGGAGCGCTGAGAACCGAGTGATCGCTGTTTGATCACTTGGTTCTCAGTTTTAGAGCCAGTGGGGGGACAGATGCTGCATCATCCACCTAGGTAAGTATGATTCTTGGAAAAAAAAGTAAATCCCATACTTCTCTTTTAACCGCTTGCCGACCGCTGATCGGCAATTGACGGCGTCAGAGTGGCTCCTCTGCGCAAAACGCCGTCACCTGACGGCGGCTGCGAGATCGCGCACAGTGAGCGCGCACGTGCCGCCGGAGGCGCGCCCGCGCGCTCACTGTGGCCGGGGAGGAGCGGGTGCGGCGGATTCGATCTCCGCCGGCCCCCCGCGATGCCCCCCCGGAGTGAAAGAACGGAGGTCCGTGTAAGTAAACACGGACCTCCGTTCTGTGAGGGGGGAAGGGCTGTGATCACAGCCTTCCTCTACATGGAAGCTGTGATCCCTCCCCTTCTCCAGTTAGGGCAGCCCACACACAGTTAGAACACGCCCAGGGAACACAGTTAACCCTTAGAGCGCCCCCTGCAGGTTAACCCCTTCACTGCCAATGGCATTTACACAGTAATCAGTGCATTTTTATAGCACTGATCGCTGTATAAATGCCAATGGTCCTAAAAAAGTGTCAAAATGTTCCGACATGTCCGCCCTAATATCGCAGTACCGCTAAAAATCGCAGATCGCTGCCATTACTAGTAAAAAATAAAATAAAAACCCCAGAAATTAATTCTCATCATCCACTTTTGCGCAAACCAATCAATAAACGCCGATTGCAATTTTTTTTTTATCACAAATATGAGGAAGAATATAAATCGGCCAAAAACGATGAAAAAAAATGTTTTTTTATATATTTTTTTTTTGGATTTGTATTTTAGCAAAAAGTATCACGGACAGTACTCAGTTTTCTCTAGCAAAAAGTAAGAAATTAGTTTTTTTTTTGTTGCAAAATTGTCACTCTTCTTTTGTTTATAGCGGCGATCAGAAATGACGCAGCAGTGATCAAATACCACCAAAAGAAAGCTCTATTTGTGGGAAAAAAAGGACGCAAATTTCGTTTGGGTACAACGTCGCACGACCGCGCAATTTTCAGTTAAAGCGACGCAGTGCCGAATCGCAAAAAGGGCTCTGGTCCTAAAGGGGGAAATCCTTCCGGGGCTGAAGTGGTTAAAGTGAAACTAAAATACGCAGATACTCAGTGCCATCCTCAAGTAATGCGATTACTGGACTCCTCGGCAGATGCTGACATCTGCTTCCTGGGGTTATTCTGTGTCCAGGCTTTTGCCTTCTTGATTTCCCGGGAGGGGATGACCTGATTCTGGGCACATTCATTCCAGCACCACCGCAGTGTGACGGAAGTGTCCAATGCGCAGCACATGTGAAGCTGCATGTACATTCAATAGAAGATTGCAAACAGGCAGGTAAGTTTGTCTTCTTGCAGAAGAAACATTGCATGCCTCTTCTGCAATAAAGCTGTGCCTGCTCACTTTTGTTTTCTTTATTGTAGGTTTAAAATTATTTTAAAGATAAACTTTATGCACAAAAACTTTAGTTTAAATGTAGACCTCAGCAGCCACTTTGTGTGTACCACATACATTTTCTAACCCAGATATTACCTTGTAAAAGTAGAAGTGGCATCACCACTATGTTGTATATAGCCTGAGCAGAGAGCAGAGTTGTGGGTGGGAACCAGTAGCTCCTCTGATTACAGGCTGCCTTTAATTAAAACTACAGGAGATGGCACATATAAGACTGGTCAAGCTGCACAAGTAAAGAGTGAAATACTGACTGGTATTTTTTTACAGGAAGCTCCTGCACAGTGCAACCGTGCAGAAATAGTTTCAAACTGTATTACCGAAAAGATATGATAGAAATACAGAAATGAACAGAAGATTCAAGTAAATGCAGTCATTTAGACAATATTTTATTTAGCTTGGATTTCAGCATAAACACATATATTTTGTCACTGGAGACCATCACATTGCATTGTACAAGGCATTGTACACTTTCAAATGTTTCTGTAGTTTTAACTAGGTATTAAGGTAGTTATACTTCCTGTGTTGTTACCCTTAGATTGTATTAGATTGTAATGATGAGCTCACATGTTGTGATGTTTTTAATGCTATGGTTGATCAGCCCTCTATGTCCATGCATTACCACAGCTAGCTTGTCCCTATGCACCAAAGAGACAATACAACTTCCTGTTCTCGGTCACACAGAATCCAGCGCATGCCTTGTCACCCCCTTTGTGTTGAACCACAATAATGGTAGTGCTAATATGTTGAAACACATCAACTCAAGTGAACTCTCTGTATGTCTGCAAATGCTCTGTCTGCTTCTGTCTGTCAGATCTAATTACTGTGTAGCACTCCCTTGCACCAGTGCTAGTCTGAGACACCCAGGGATTGTGGGATATGTAGTTTCTTCACAGGAAGTGTCAGGTCTCAAACTACAGACAGAGGTCATGCATTAACTTGTGCAGTTCCATGCTGCATGTTTCAATACAAACTGAAACTGCTGACATAGGAATGTGAAGATTTATTTTACTACAGGACAACAAATGACACCATCAAACTACATTAATTAATGGACATCTAATGTAGGATAAAAACAGAGGGTGGAGGTAGGAATATTTCCCATGCCTTTTAAGCATCTGGTAATGGCTGAAATATCAGTTTTGGGTGGACTAGCTCTTATGTTTGTTTGCGATCTTTACCCCGAATGACATTACTCTTAAATGTCAATTATTTTGTTTTTCTTGCAGGCAGCTGATTGTTACAGACCGCTTCCTGAGGTACCCAGAGCTGCTGAAACAGATTTATGCCAGTTTGAGCCACTCTGACAGGTAACGCCATGCAAACCAGTGTAACATGATGCATGTATCCCACCGCAATGTGCACCCTGTTTGCCTTCATTTAAAAATTGTGGTTTGAGAACTGGCACGAGTTCCCTAAGTACACGCTTCCGTGCCTGTAATGGTTTTAAACTGGTTGCTAAACATTACATGTTGGCCACAAACTGGCATTGCTTTATGTGAGATTACAGGATCCAGGTTGGCGCCATTGCTGCATGTGAGACTTAACCGATTTAAAAGGCAACTCTAGCCCAATAGCTAAATACAGAGTGAAGTTCAATATACAGGGAACTACACTTCCTTTGTAAGATATGGAGCTCCCAAAACCAAGCTTTCAATATTTATTCTTTTAATATCAAACCTATTTCAATGCATGTTAGTTGATCAAATTCATTAATTGTAGGTTGCCGTTGTGTGTTAAATTGCTTTCAATCGCTCTAACAGTTGTTTGTACATTGCTACATATATGATCAGCATTAAAGTGGATGTAAACCCACCACTCACCCAGTATAAACTAATGATACAGTATTCATGTATATATACATGCAAGTCTCCTGCATCTATCCCTACCTTGCAAATGTCCTTCCTGTAATCACTAGCAGCTCTGTAAAACTCTGAAATCAGTGGGTGTCTGTGTTTACTGGAGTTTGGTGGGTGGAGTTGTGATGTTACAAGCCTCCCCACCCACCTCTATACTGAGACATTGAGGAGGGAGGGAGTGTAAAACTTTCTCTACTGTGTGAAGGAGATAAGC
This sequence comes from Glandirana rugosa, assembly GCA_018402905.1. Lineage (NCBI taxonomy): Eukaryota > Metazoa > Chordata > Amphibia > Anura > Ranidae > Glandirana > Glandirana rugosa. Next base: position 1,509,512 of record BLSH010251582.1, read on the forward strand.
AAATTGCTTGTCACTCAGAGCAAGGGGCGGATTGACTGTGTATTTCCCTGTAAGTCGGACTTTCTCTTCCTGAAAAAAGATAATCTCATTACTCACAGTTGGATTAAAGTGGGTGTAAAGGCGCCCCACCACTCCCACCCCCCCCCCCCCCCAAAAAAAAAGAAAACCTGCAAAGCAAAGGCATAATGAGCTAGTATGCAGCATACTAGCTCATTATGAAACGCTTACCTTGGAACGAAGTTGTTGCAGCGGTCTCGGCACACCGCTTTGACCAGCGACATTCTTCTTCCGGGTCTGCGGCTCCGTCCAATCACAGTGTGGGCTCCAGCGCTGTGATTGGCGGAGCCGCACTGACATCACTCCCACGCATTCGCAGGTGAGCCGTCATTTACGGCACTAATACAGAAGAAACGGCACCCTGGGCTACCCCGGGTGCCGATTCTTCAGTGCTCCTTATTGTAGGCTTACCTGCAGTTTAAAGTGGTTGACTCGACAACCACTTTAACTCTTTGTGGCTAGACTGGGCACAGATGACATAACATGGTATAATCTACCAGGCAGAATTATTAATTACATTTTTTTTTTCGGGCTTAGAACCACTTTACGCCGATTGAATCTAATCCAAACTGTAAACCTCAGACAAAATGTACATTATTGCAGTGATAAACTATAGCATTGGTATTAGCAGGAATAATACTATCACAAAGAAAATGTCATCCATTTTTGGAGACTGTTTACAGTGCATCCTGTTATCAATGGTGCAAAGTCTTCAAGGAGAGACGCAATATTTCCCAGAAATACTCTACGCAATATTTCCCAGAAATACTCTAGCCTGGGCCCTCTAGGGTAGCCTTCTTCAAACAGGATTCCAGGGAACCCTTTTTATGGGTAGGCGGTGGTCCTTTTCACAAATAAGGGGGTATTTCTTCACCAGTGAAAGGGGTCCCCTTCTCCACTGGCCACGAATTTAATGATATAAAAATGTAATCTTTTTTTCTAGGGTTGTCCTTATAGAGCTGATAATGTCAAAGGTGAGTGACAAGAGTCCGCTTAGTGTGGAAGAGTTGACCAGTTTGCAGAAAATAGCAGAATTCCTCTCTGAATGCTTCCAGAGCCAGTGCAGAGCTGTGCTGAAATTGGCTAGCCCCACACACTGTGATGAGCAGGTAAGGCCGTCGTTGTAGTATTTGTGCACGTCTGCCATTGTATTTCTGTGCTCAGATCATTGTTCATGATTCTGTTTCTGCAGGAAGCCATTGTTGTAGTCAGACTCCTGGATGTCCTCTGTGAAATGACCTCGGACTGTGAACACCTTACATGTTTACAGAGCTGCCCAGGGTTACTGGACACCGTTGTCGGTATGTATGTACAATAGCTGAAATTATAATGTAGCTCCCGATATACTATATAAAATTGTATGATGAGTGAAAGTGGTTGTAAACGTTCATTTTTATTTATTTTTTTTTAAATGTCAAACTTACCTGCTCTGTGCAATCGTTTTGCATGGAGCAGCCCCGATCCTCCTCTTCTGGGGTCCCCCGCCGGCCACTTTCCATGGGGGCACTCATGCGGGCACACTCCAAAGTCCCGCTGCTGCATCCATTGACACAGACAGTGGGACTCTGCCCCTGCCCCCTGCTCCCGTGTCCTAGCTTTTGATTGACAGCTGCAGGAGCCAATGGCTCCTGCTGCTATAAATCTGTCCAGTGAGAAGAGCGACAGGGGCTGGAGCTGCGGCGTTTGTGCAAATCGCTGGATCGGATGGGCTCAGGTAAAAAGAGGGGATCTGGGAGGGAGCTGCAGCACTCCCCTGAATGCATAGAATGTATTAGGCTCCGTTCATACCTGGGTGATTTCAGTCGCAAGCGGAATTGCAACACGCGATGCTGTTGCTCAAAAAAAACTCCTACTCCTTTTTGAGCGACAAGCGTTGCAATTTGCCACGATTGCAGTGCGATTTATCTCTGCAAACTCACGGCGCAATTGGGGTGCCATTAAAAAGTAATGGCACCGCATAAGCATCCTGCGATTCTGCATGCGATTCAAATTGCCCAGTGTGAAAAGTTGAAAAACCTTAAGGCTTTACAACCACTTAACGAATATGTGTTTCTTGTATTGGTTTGTATTGTATGTATGGGTCCTTTATCAAAGGCAGCTTTTTTTTTTTTAAAGGGAATCTGTCCTGGCTAAACTAGTATGTAAGGTAACAACAGTCCTGAAGTTCAGCACCTTAAGGGAAGATTTACTAAAACTGGTGCATATTAACCAATCTGCTTCTAATTTCAGCTTATTTAATTAAGCTTTGAAAATAAAACCTAGAAGCTGATTGGTTACTATGCATAGCTGCACCAGACTCTGTTTTTAACCAGTTTGTGGCGAGCTCCACATTTTAAACTAATGCCATGCAATGTATTAAACAATGTTGAATGGGTATAAATGGGCTAGGGTGCTGCTTTTATCAAGAAATGCTAATAATGAAGGTGGTTTTAACCGTACATTGATGCCCCCTAATGTCTCAAATATAGGTAAGGCATGTGTTAATGTACAGGAATTAATATAGGTTAAGAATAAAAGTGAAAACAATAATAAAAATGTGAAGTTGTGTGCTGTGTTTTTCTTCAATCATATAAAATGCATAATATAGTTCATCTAATTTCATGAATCAGTAATAGATACCACAGTGCTAATGCATGATTAGGAAACATCCATATTAAGGGTATTAATAGTATAATATTAATTGTATTTTATATAGAGCTCACTCAATGACTGAGAAAGATATGTATACTGAATCATATACTAAAACGCAAAGTGCTGGTGCAATATGTATATATCTCTGGGATCCACCAAATCTCTGAATCAAATAATGTACCAAAAAAAGGTGCTAGTGCAATAAGATATGATAAAGTCTCTATAAAGCAGCAATATAACACGTGCACAGTGCTCCGAAGTGCATATGAAGTGCCTTTTCCTTGGGTTGTTCACAATCTCTGATTATACACAGTTCATTCAGTTGCAGTGGCAAGTAGTAAATCCTTAAGGGCTAATATACTCAGGTGCCAAGCGGGTGCGGGTCACTCATGCTCCCCTATGGATACCCCACTTACCAAATGTCGTCACCCCTGCAGGGGTAAAATGTAAGGACACCTGTCTGGTAACTCCTGTGGGTTCCTGGGTTGGTGGCTGAATGGGAGAAATCTAATAGATCCTTCCATCCTTGTTAAAACTTTTCGGGTCAGCCGAAAAGTGTCTGCATTCAATCAGATTCAGTCAATATTTGGGTATCCGGACAGCTGTGGGGGTTGGCTGTCAGTACACAATAGCCGGCAGGGGAGATTCCTACATCCACATGGTTTAACAAGGATGGAAGGATCTATTAGAGATTTGGTGGATCCCAGAGATATTTACATATTGCACCAGCACTTTGCGTTTTAGTATATGATTCAGTATACATATCTTTCTCAGTCATTGAGTGAGCTCTATATAATACAATATACCCTTAATATGGATGTTTCATAATCATGCACTAGCACTGTGGTATCTATTACTGATTCATGAAATTAGATTAAATATATTATGCATTTTATATGATTGAAGAAAAACACAGCACACACCTTCACATTTTTATTATTGTTTTCACTCTTTTTATTCTCAACCTATATTAATTCCTGTACATTAACACATGCCTTACCTATATTTGAGACATTAGGGGGCATCAACGTATGGTTAAAACCACCTTCATTATTAGCATTTCTTGATAAAAGCAGCGCCCTAGCCCATTTATACCCATTCATTTCTTTAGTTGACCCTCATCTGGGAGGTCAACTTTCTGGGAGGCAGCACACTTTTCTCCCCCTTTTTTTCTTATTATTTTATCCTAAGTGCAGTATCCACCACTCTTTATATTAAACAATGTTATATATCAAAAAAAATGTCACAAAATATCAATCATTATCATCAAAATAAAATGAAGTTGCAAACAGTCCACAGTGCTGCTATTTTTATACTACTCTTCAATCGCTATCTTCAGTTAATCCACCACTCAGTGCCAATGATACTTAAAGTGGAAGTAAACATCTCAGGCTTTTACCTATAGGCAAGCATATAATAAGGCTTGCCTATAGGTAGTGTAAATATCTCCTTAACATGCACCATTTAGGAGATATTTACTGTACATGCAGCCAGTGACATCACTGGCACATACGCTCTGAATGAATGGCCGCCAGTGCCATTCCTTCAGAGCCCTGTGCTGCGAACGGCGGCTCCCGTACGCCTGCGCAAGAGTGAAGTCATCGCGGCTCCGGCTAGTCACAGAGCCGGAGTCCGTGAACCCGGAAGCAAGATGGGTGAAGATGGGAGAGCCTGCAGCTCTGACATCTCGGCGCGAGAGGGCTTAGTTTTAAGCTAAGTTTAACATTATGTGATGCATACGATACACATTATGACATTACACTGCAGGGTCCAAAATAAAAAAGTCCAGCGGTTTACTACAACCTTTGTAGTATGCTTTAAAGCATTTGTTACCCCAACACTTCATATCCATGATATGTGTCTGCTGTACCATGTACTTGTCTGAGAAAGTATCCTGTTCTCTGTGTGTTGCTTCCTTTGTGTGAAATCCCTGGTGTTCCTGCTAGTCCCCTTGCGCCCCTATTAAAAACTGACCACACTAAGCAGGAGAATGCACTGCGGTCAGTTCTCTAGCTGTGCTGGGAACTCTGACTGCTCTCCTCCAATTATCAGACTTGTCCTGACACACCACTGCTGCACAGCCATTCACCGGGAAGCTCAGTGTACTGCTGCTTCTCCTCCTCCCAGCTCTTATGCTGCTGAGAACAGAGGGAATGTGTTCATTTAAAAAAAAAAAAAGGTATTTATAATGTTTTTTTGTTTTTTTTCATATTTATACAAAAATGGTTTACCTTTCATTTCTATTTCAAACTGAATGTGTTGTTTTACAAGGCGATCATTTACAATCACGTTAAAAAGTGACACATGCACCTTCCACCTGATGTGCTCTCACCTGGCATATACAGTATTTTCCAGATTTATTTTCTTTACATTGCTGAAGACTACCTTGTAAATGCTGAATTAATGGTGGTGTTTTGTATTCATTAGAAGTGTCTTTTCCCAATATTCTCCTCCAAATATTGCTGGATTGTCTCTGCACATCAACTGATATGTCTATAGTCATCTTCAGAATCTGTAAGCTAGCACATTGATTATTTGCAGGTTTATTTTGCTGTTTAGCACTTTTTTGTCTTCCACAGACACACTACGTCTGACGCATCTCACTGGAAAACAAAGCAAGAACATCTTCACCTCTACTCATACTGCAAGCCTGGGCAGTGACCTCACTCACGCCGCTGTGGGCTTTAAAGCTCATCTCATTCGTCTGATTGCAAACTTGTGTTACAGAAGCAAAGAGAACCAGGACAAGGTAGGAGGCTTCTGCTGTTTATAGCTACAGAAACTTTGTTAAGGTCTGTGGGAAACTGTCCTGATGCAAATCAATTAAGGGGTCATATCTGAAAAAATATATAAATTTGCATTTTTCTTATTGGTACTGCAGGCACTCCTAGGAATTATTTTTGATAGACAGGAGAGATGACTATTGTGTGGATAGATTAAAAAAAAACTGTTGGGCAGCCCAGAATAACCTTTTTTTCACTATCTGCACACCTCTGTTTTTTTTGATAGTTTCTGGACGGCTTTTCTGTAGCTCTGCTGTGAAGACCAATCTATTTTCTGCTGATTTTTTTTTTGTGTTGCCCAGTAGGACAGCTTTTGGATGTTTGTTGCCTGTTTCCTTCAATGCCCGAGAAAGAAAATAGGCTTTTTGTGCTCACCATAAAATCCATTGAGGACACAACGGTCCACCGCTCTGTGTTTATTATCATGCTTTTGGTACTTTTTGCGCTAATAAACTTGAGGCATGCTGGCAGTAGAGCTGGGAGAAAGGGGTTCTCTTGTGCTGGCTTACAGTTTTTTGTTTGGCAGCGTCCAGTCCTCCAATGAGCAGCAGTAAAACCCAAGAGGTAAGACTTTCTAACGATTTCTAAAGATAGTACAAAAATCCTATTATTTTGTCCTGGATAGTGCAGATAAGGGTTAAAACCTCAGTCAGGTTTTAATTGCAGTTTCCTGATTGGAGAAATATATCCAAGATTCTTGTACTGGAGACCCAACAGGAAGCAAGTGGGAAAAGTACCTTCTTAGACAACTGAAACACATTTTTAGTTGAACGGTTTGGGGGTTTGAACCGCTTACATTATTTTAATTGCTGTCTGTTCCTTCCAGTCACAGGGATAGTAGTAGTTCTCAAGTATTTATTGTTCTGGTACCACAAAGACAGGCAGGCAGTGAGGCAAAATCTCCCAGCTGGCGCCCTTGACAGAAATATACAAAAATAAAAACATCTGGAATAAGGCTTTAAAGTGGATGTAAACCCTCTCCTATACCCAGTGAAGTGAACAGCCTCAGATGATACACAGAGATGCAAACAATCTCCCTACATAAGTTTTACATGTATATCTGCTGTCTTTAGCTTTATATATTCTTTAGAAAGTGCACATCCTGTTACAGATTTTCTCTTCCTGTTGAGCACTGAGTGTGAAGTCTGGGCACACAGCCAAGACAGCTGATTGGAGGAAAGGCGCACACACCTTCAATTCACATAGGCAGAGACTCTCAGAACTGTCCTGTGACACAGCAAGCTCTCTGCTAATCTATAGCAACCTCCCCAAACACAAAATTCTGCCTGGTTTTCTCTCCTGTGTTGGAGAACTTGTCAGAAGTTATCATGCTGATAACAGAAGAACGGAACAGGAGAAAGCCACGGGGCTTTGAAGAAACATAAGCAAACACTGCAGATATATGTGCCCAGCTCAAATTTCGTGAATCGGGTTTAAATCCATTATTCACACAATCCACAATTTTAAGAATACCCCTATATTTTTAGTGTAACATGTTTGAGTTCACCCACACCATGTTGGTGATTCAGTTTAGCAACAGCTGCAGGGGGGGGGGGGTTTAGGATCCCCCACATGCTGTCCCAAGGGGACCTCTGGGAATGCTTAGCAACATGTTACACCATAAATATGGTGGCAATAGCCAGCGATGTGCACGAAAGCCTCGGTTTTCCCAGGACTCCCTCTCCTCATTGGCTGAGTCAGTGGGAGCCATTGCTTTCCACTACTGTCAATCGCAGCCAGTGAGCCAATGAGGAGAGAGTGGGGATGTGGCCGAGACACGGCTCTATGTGTCTTATAGATGCATAGAGTAGGGCTCGAGAGGGAGCGGCTTGCTATTGGGGACGTTGGTCATTGAGGAGCCAGGAGCGCCGGCGAGGGACCTGAGAAGAATCCTCTGTGCAAACCAATTTCAAAGAGCAGGTAAGTATAACGTGTTCTTTCTTTTTATTACCTCTTTAAGGCAAATTGTACAATAAACACTCAAATTGTACTATTCTTTATATTTGATATAGCTTTAACATTTTTGCTTGCTTGCTTCTTTGTTATGTGGAAATTAGCTACTGTAATGACTCTAACTGCTTTAACCACTTGCCGACCGCGTAACGACTATAAGCGGCAACAGTGTGGCTCTGTCCCACAAATCACCGCTTATAGTCGTCACTTTGTGCGGGCACGACGGTAGGGGGTGGGGCATCTGAGCGGGGCCACGGGGTCAGGCGGACTCTATGTTTGCTGGCGACCCGCGATCGGCTGTGACAGAGCCAGAACGGGGACTTGCCGATGTAAACACGGTGGTTTCCCGTTCTGACAGGCAGCATGTCAGAGATCTACTGATCCCTGTACTCGGGAACAGTTCGATCTCTGGTGCCCCTGGCAGCCCAGCCCCCACACAGAACACGTCTAGGGAACACAGTTAACCCCTTCACTGCCCCCTGTAGGTTAACCCCTTCCCTGCCAATGACATTTATACAGTAATCAGTGGATATTTAAATTTCTGATCCCTGTATAAATGTCATTGGTCCAAAAAAAGTGTCTGACATGTCCGCCCCAATATTGCAGTCCTGATAAAAATTTCAGATCGCCGCCATTACTAGTAAAAAAAAAAAAATTGTTAAAATGCCAGAAATGAATTCTCATGGTTTGTAAACGTGGCTACTTTTGCGCAAACCAATCAATAAACTCTGATTGCAATTTTTTTTTACCAAAGATATGAGGAAGAATATAAATCGGCCAAAACCGATAAATACATTTGTTTTTTTTATATATTTTTTTTTTGATATGTATTTTAGCAAAAAGTAAAACTTTTTTTTTTTTTTTTTTTTTCGATTTTTTTGTGATCAGAAATTACGCAGAGGGGATCAAATACCACCAAAAGAAAGCTCTATTTGTGGGGAAAAAAAGGACGCAAATTTCGTTTGGGTACAACGGTGCACGACCGCGCAATTGTCAGTTAAATCGATGCAGTGCCGAATCGCAAAAAGTGCTCTGGTCCTAATGTGGGAAATCCTTCCGGGGCTGAAGTGGTTAAAACGGATAGGTTAAGATATCAACCACAAAGGGTTTTGCTCTGCAGGGGATCTGTGCGCTGATCTCCTGCAGAGCTGGCGGGTGACATAAGCAGAGTGGACACGGGCACAACCTGCTCTGCTCCATGGGCAGTGAGATGTAAGTGGACTGGCTGTACATTTACACCCAACTGCCCTCTGATCCGATCCGGCCAGACAGAAGGGAATGGATCCCTCTTCTGTTTTTTCTTTTGCTGAACCAGATCAGATTGGACATAGCCTGGTATAAACAGACAGAAGTCGACCGCCCAGTGTGCCACTGCAAAGCAGTAAGCAGTGTTTGGCTTTTTTTTCTCCCTTTTATTTTCTATATATATATATATTTTTATGTATATCTATGTGCTGTAGCTTGCTGTAGGACGTTGGAATATGCTATGCTATTCTTTTTTCGGCACTATGGAGCCAATGGAGCTCGTTGGTGTGAGCTATAGCCATAGTAGATATGGCATATTGTTTTGTTCTTGTTTTGGGACTGCAATGGACAATACAGCCCAACAATGGTGGTATGAGAGAGCCCTTACAAATGACGTGTGTTCTCCCTTCTATTTTTATTTTTGGATAAAATTTAAATGGGTTAGAACCCATGTCCATTTTTTTTATTGCTGTCTGTGTCTCCGCTGGAGAGATCCATTCTCTCTATTTGTCCTAGTGGCCATAGTCACTGAACAAAAAGTGATAGGAAATCCAAAATTTTACAGTTGTCACAGGAACAAACTTTTTTTTTCATTATAGACACCTGTTCCAGTGGCAACTCTCTCGGACAGGAATTCCCAGTACTTTAAAGCTTCTTCTGCCCAGAACTGACCTTTTGGTGTAACCAGCAATTTTATCATAAAATGGAAGCTCTGTCCTTTTTTAAAATTGGAAAAAAATATTGAGTTTAAATAAGATTTATTTTTTTTTTTTCAATCTTCACTGATGAATCGAAATGCCTTGGAGAAAACCTCAGGAAGGCTTACTAACAGGCACACGTCCAAGGTTCTGATAAGGGTTTTCCATCCCTGCTAGTGTGGATGTTGACCTGCTGCTGATAGATGTAGTATTTTGGGTTCAGTATTTGGGCGACACCTGGAGAACCAGCACTATGTCAGGTGTAGAGGAGGATGCATCTCATAGGCGCAGGTGGCTGATATAGTCTGTGATTTCGGGATGCATGCCAGCCTCACTGCAGGGTCACAAACCAAACTGACCTGAAAGCCTAATTCCCTGCGGAAGGCAAACACTGATTCAACGTTTACTCTCTACACAAAGCCTTTTTTGATGGCAATTTCATAATTGTTTGCTAGGGATTTATCACATCACATCCTAGTTTGTTGAATCACAGCCTGCATCCGAATCTCCTTTCACCTCTGAAGGGTGCCTATCTCGCTGCTGCACACTGCTCGAGGGGCAGGAAAGGATAGGTAAATACACTGAGTGCTCTCATTCATTGATCTTCACGTAGGCCTTCAGAGACTTTGGGGAAAGCAGAAGCCTAGCCCGATTAATCAAATAATTTACAATGAAGCAATAAGAAAGAGAATATTTGTACAATGGCATTTTTCCCCCACTTAAGTTATATAAACTTCCTGGTAGGTTTTTTTTGTGCCTGTGGCGATAGAATTGCAGCTTTTGTTGATTTTCCATCTTCCTCTTCATATTTCTGCACATCCTTTTGATAGTGCTGACATCATAGTAGTTCAGGTGGGTTTGATGCTCCCCAGGAGACTGAGAACGGAGCTGTTGGAGGCTCATCCTGACTGAAGGAGGTCTTGGGGCACACCCAAAACATGTTGGAGGGATTATATCTTACTGGTGGCCTGGCATAGTTTGGAATATCTCGATAAGGACTGTGTGCATGATTTGTGGCCAGGCAAAGATAATTCTGAGCTGGCATGATCAGCCTGACCTCCCTCAATATAGGCTATGTGGTCTGAAGATGATCACGTTTAGAGCTTTTTAAATCCAAAGTAACTGAAAGTAGGATATTATTTTTAAAGAAAGACATTTATTATTGAGTTTATGCAAGAATGTGAATATTAATTCTTGAATTTTAATTTGTAAGCTTAAAGAGAACCTGACCTTTCCAAAAATGTCATTAATCCCTTCACACCGACCTTATGAAAATATGCGGCCTTGGCTTGAAGGGGTTGTACCGGGTGATGCCTGCAGCTGCAGGCATCTCCCTGCTACCGTTTTTTAGAGTCCCTGCTACCGTTTTTTAGAAGCTGGCGGTTGACTTTCTTAGGATAACAACCGATGCGGCTAAGAAGACGATCGGCTGTTATAGACCCCAGATCCCTCCATAAAGAGTACCTGTCACTGCCTATTACTGTCACAAGGGATGTTTACATTCCTTCTGACAGCAATAAAAGGGATCTAAAAAATGTTTCTCTTACGTTCATTGACAGACGCAACCTCTATTCATGACACGTGGGTTTATGCACATCCTACTAGGAGTAGACTAGGCAAAAAGAAAAAAAGCAAGCTGTCCCCTCCCAGGGGGCCGTCCTCACTCACCATATAACCCCCCAGCTCTGCATAGCATATCAGTTTCTTTATGCCTAGTGCAAGGAGTTAGACCTGGTTCCCTGCTGGGATCTGCAGTTCCCCATTTTTCTTTCTTTTGCTTTTCTCAAGCTATCTGATGAAGGCTGCTATCAAGTAGCCGGCTGGGGCATAGAGGATACCTCGAATCCTGAAATTTCCCCAGCACGGCCGACCAATGCAAGCTACCCTTAGCTTTGGCGCATTGTACCCGTTCCGTGCGGGGGGCTAGTGGGTGAACCCCACTTGCATCCGAGTGACCAGGCTGCGCTCGCGTCCAGGGGCGTTTGGCATGCAGCATCCCTCCCCACCTGAGGGGAGGAAGGTCTGCTACCGGGTGGCTACTCGCTACGCCCGTCGGATTGGTGAGTGACCCCCTCCATGGGGGTGGAGGGGGGGACTAGCGGTACCTTCTCCGTCCGGTGGAGGGTTCAGGGCTACAGGTCCCTTTCGTTTTCCTGTTTTTCCCCCCCCGCGCAGCACCCCCACGCTAATAGTACCGCCATGCGGCGATCCGCCGCCTTTTTGCGGCGGATCGCTGCCATTTTGCCTGAGCCGCGTTCAGCGGCCATTTTGCTGTAGCCGCGGCCATTTTAATGGCTGTTTTGGCCTCGTGTGACCGCTCGGCGGCCATTTTGCCGCAGTCGCGGCCTTTTTATGGCATGTGTTTTGGCCTCTTGTGACCGCTCGGCGGCCATTTTTGGTATGCCTTCCTAAAGAAAGTGTGCATGTCGGCGCCGTTTCTCTCCCTCTCCTGGACAGCGGTGCAAACACAGCGGCAGTAACAGCACTCCCACTGGGACGCAGCGCTGGAAGGGCACTAACAGCAAGTATAGCTGACTCTCCCTGGGGTGTCGGTGGCGGTGGGCACAGTCCTCCTGGGCATTTACCCATTTGCTCTGTGGGGCCGTTGGTGGGGCTGCATAGTGGGGGTGTCATGGCCTATAGGCTTAGCAAGTGTTCAGGTGGCACAATGGCGGCTGAACCTGTGGGTTCTTCTCTGGAGGGGTCCGTGGAAGCGCAAGCTGCGCTGGGACCTCTGGTTCCCCTAGATCAATTAACTTCCATTTTGGGGGAGTTTTTCGCCTGGGGATTACCGAGCCGTGCTAAGGGGTTGTCTAAGAAGCATCCACCCCCCCCTCCATCTTTTGTGGAGGAATCTGAACCAGTAGGGGCCTCGGTGGTCACCGGGACCCCCGTGGAGCTCTCAGATGGTGAACTGGAGCCCTCGGACGGTGAGGAAGACCAGGGGGCCTCGGGGCGCGCGAAAGGGCGCTGGTGGCCTCCCTGATCACCGATATCCATGAGTCATTGCGGCTGGACCAAGCCGGGGAGTCGCAGGAGACTGCCTACGTTTGTGGGTCCTTTAAGCCGTCACGGACCCCTAAGGCATATCCTTATGTCTAATTTTTTGACCAGTTTGTGTATAAGGAATGGCAGCGTCCGCAGAATTCCTTTTCACTGCCCAAACGTTTTTCTGTTTGCTATCCTTTTGAGGACTGTAGTCTTTTGCAGAAGTGGGCATCCCCCGCAGTGGAACCTCCGGTGGCTCGCCTGAATAGGGCGACAACCATTCCCTTGGAAGGGTCTCCATCTTTTAAGGATCCAGCCGATAGGCGGACAGAGGCGGTATCCAAGGCATTGTTCTTGGGGGCGGCCATGAGGCCGGCTCTGGCGTCGGCCATGGTGGCACAGTCACTTACGGAATGTGCGACAGAATGGCACAATGATTTGGGCTGCAGGTGCTCACCTGGGGCTTTGCAGCGGGCTGACCACCTGATACAGGGTCTCCGGTACCTGTGGGACGCAGCCTTGGACCTGCTCCCCATGCTGTCGAAGATGTCTGTTTTTGCAGTCATTATCAGACGTTTGCTGTGGTTGCTGTGATGGTCGGGTGACCACGCGTCCAAAAAGGGCCTCACGAACCTTCCTTTTCAGGGTGGTCAGCTTTTCGGGGTGCAATTGGATGAAATCATTAAGGATTTCACCGGGGGGAAGAGTACCTTTCTCCCAGAACCCAAGCGGCGGGAATACCGCCGTAAGCAGGATCCTTCATCTTCGGGCCAGAAGCGGTTTTTTTTTCGTGCGCCCGGTTCAGCAGGCAAGGGCTCAAGGCCCGGCAAGTCTGCCTCGGGGTCCGGTAAGCGACCCTGGCAGCGCAAGTCCGAAAGGACGGAGGAAAAGTCCTCCTCCGCATGAGAGGTTGCCCCACCCGACTCTCGGGTGGGGGGGCCGACTTCTGGGGTTCGGACAGGTGGACTGCACGCATTTCCGCCCGGTGGTTACGGGAAGTGGTGTCCTCCAGGTACAGGATAGAGTTCAGCACTCTACCCCCAGACAGGTTCTTCCCATCGAACTTGAGGCTTCCGCCAGGGGCGTCGGGAAGCCCTCTTAGGGGGCTGTTCAGACGCTGTCCGAACAAGGGGTGATTGTGCCGGTACCTCCATTGGAAAGGTTCCGCGGCTTCTATTCAAACCTCTTTGTGGTGCCCAAAAAGGGTGGGGCCAGGCCAGTTCTGGATCTAAGAGCGCTAAATCACTTTGTGAAAGCGCGAAAATTCAGGATGGAATCTGTCCGCTCGGTCGTGGCCGCCCTTCACCAAGGGGACTTCATGGCATCTCTGGATATCAGGGACGCTATTCTGCATGTTCCCATTTGTCTCCGGCAGCAGCGCTTCCTGCGCTTTGCGGTAGGAGACCTACATTACCAATTTGTGGCACTTCCCTTCGGTCTGGCCTCGGGTCTTCACCAAGCTGTGGTTCCTGTGCTGGCTCTATTGAGGCAGAGAGGCATTGCTGTGGTAGCATACCTCGACGACCTGCTCCTGCGAGTGGAGTCAGCTTCGGCTCTGGAGGACAATGTTGCTAGCACCATGGCCTCGATGAGAGACTTTGGCTGGCTGATCAACCTGCAGAAGTCGACATTGACCCTGTCCTGTCGTCTGGAATATCTGGGTCTAATATTGGACACGGAGAAGGCGAAGGTGTTCCTACCTCCGGCCAAGTTGCTGACGCTACAAGCAGCGGTGCTCTCCCTGCCATTACGTCGGTGGTCCTCCTTACGGTTCTGTATGCGGGTGTTGGGTCTCGGCCTTCGTGGCGATACCGTACGCCCAGAGTCACACTCTGCTCCTGCAGCGAGCGATCCTGTTACGGTGGGACAAGTCTCTGTTGTCCCTGGACCAGCTGATCAATTTGGATCATCAAACCAGGGGGTCATTGACCTGGTGGCTCCGGGCCCCGGCATAGACTTTGGGAAAGTCGTTCCTCCCCCTGAATTGGTCGGTAGTCACGACGGACGCCAGCCTATTGGGCTGGGGAGGGGTCCTGGGGCAGTTGTCTGCACAGGGCCATTGGTCGATGCAGGAGGAATCGCGCCTTCCAATAAATGTGCTGGAGCTGAGGGTAATCAGGCTCTGTCTCTCCCACTGGTCGGCAAGGCTGTGCAGCCTCCCGGTTTGGGTTCAGTCGGACAACACCACGGTGGCGGCATACGTGAACCATGGGCGGAACAAGGAGCTCGGCAGCAGCTGTGGAGGCGGCCCACATTCTGAGGTGGGCAGAACTTCACGTGCCGGCAATCTCCGCCATCTACATCCTGGGCGTAGAAAACTGGCAAGCGGACTTTCTCAGTCGCCAGACTCTGGATCAGGGGGAATGGTCTCTGCATCCAGAAGAGTTCCTCCAGATTTGCAAACGGTGGGGCACGCCAGACGTGGACTTAATGGCGTTCAGGTTCAATCACAAGGTGCAGACCTTTGTGTGCAGGACAAGGGATCCGTTGACGGCCGCCATGGACGCACTAGTCGCACCTTGGTCCCGGTACAGGCTTCTGTATGCCTTTCTTCCTCTCAAGCTTCTACCGCGGCTCCTGCGCAGGATAGAAGTGGAGGGAATCCTGACAATCCTTGTGGCTCCGGATTGGCCTCAGCACCCTTGGTACGCCGACGTGGTGCGGATGGTAGCAGACGTTCCCTGGCGGCTCCCGCTTCGCGAAGATCTGCTGTCTCAGGGACCCATCCTGCACCCTGCTTACCCTCGCTGGCTTTGACGGCTTGGCTATTGAGTCCCAGGTGCTGAGGGATAGGGGCGTTTCTGACTCCATGTTCCCTACCATGCTTAAGGCGCGCAAGATATATCATCGCACCTGGAAGGCTTATATTGCCTGGTGTGAGGCGGGGGGTTGGAACTCCGCTCCTTCTCTATTTCCCGGGTGCTGGCATTCTTGCAGCAAGGCCTGGATAACAATTTGGCTTTGAGTGCACTCAAGGGTCAGATTTCAGGTCTGGCGAAGCTTTTTCAACGTCTTTTAGCTACGCATTCTTTGATACATACATTTGTACAGGGTATGCGTCATGTAGACCCTCGTGTATGGTCGCCGTTGGCACCGTGGGTTTTAAATTTAGTACTTTCTGTACTGCAGAAACCGCCATATGAGAAAATCAGGGATATTCCCTTGCAATTGCTGTCACAAAAGGTGGCTTTTTTGGTGGCCATTACATCCGCTAGGAGGGTGTCTGAGTTGGCGGCTTTGTCTTGTAGGTCTCCCTACTTGGTCCTTCATAAGGATATAAACCGGTGCTGTGCCCCTTCTCCTTCGTTCCTACTGAAGGTGGTTTCCTCTTTTCACATTAATGAGGACATTGTTCTCCTTTCATTGTGTCCACACCCGTCTCATCCCAAGGAGATTGCTTTGCACTCTTTGGATGTAGTAAGGGCTCTGCGGGTGTATTTGTCAGTTACAGCTTCTTTTCGGAAATCTGATGCTTTGTTTGTACTATCGGAAGGACCGCGCAAAGGTTTGGCGGCCTCGTCAGCTACTATATCCCGTTGGATCAGACAGACGGCGACCCATGCGTATACTGTTCGGGGCCAAGAACCCCCATTTCCGGTCACGGCTCATTCCACCAGGACGATTGACACTTCCTGGGCTTTCAGACACCAAGCCTCGGTGTCTCAAATGTGCAAGGCGGGTACATTGGCCTCGGTGCAAATTTTACAAAGTTGAGGTGTCAGCATCCACGGATGCTGCTTTTGGCTGCAAAGTTTTGCAGGCGGTGGTAAAGGCGTGGCTGGTGCCTCCTGAGAGGATTCTGTTGGGTACAGTTGTTATTGCTTACCCACCCCTCTTGTTTGGCACTGCTTTGGGACGTCCCCACGTGTCGTGAATAGAGGCTGCGTCTGTCAATGAACGTAAGAGAAAATAGGATTTTATTAAGAACTTACAGTAAAATCCTTTTCTCTGAGTTCATTGACAGACACAGCACCCACCCCTCTGTGTTGCATTTGTACGGCTTGTTACGAACTGATATGCTATGCAAAGCTGGGGGGTTATATGCTGAGCGAGGACGGCCCCTTGGGAGGGGCCAGCTTGCTTTTTTTCTTTTTGCTTAGTCTACTCTTAGTAGGATGTGCATAAACCCACGTGTCATGAATAGAGGCTGCGTCTGTCAATGAACTCCGAGAAAAGGATTTTACGGTAAGTTCTTAATAAAATCCTATTTTTTCCAAAGGGACAGTGTAAAAATAAAAAAAACAATAAAATAAATTAAGGAAGAAAATAAAAAATTTAAAGCGCCCCATCCCTCCATGCTCACACCCAAAAGCGAACACATACATACGTAGGTCGCGACCACAAATGTAAACAGCGCTCAAACCACACATGTGAGTAATCACTGCAATCGTTAGAGCGAGTGCAATAATTCTAACAGAATTCCTCCTCTGTAACTCTAAACTAGTAACCTGTAGAAATGTTTAAAGCGTCGCCTATGGAGATTTTTAAATTTGTTGCCATTCCACGAGTGTGCTCAATTTTAAATCTGAACATGTTGGGTATCTATTTACTTGGCGTAACCTCATCTTTCAAATTATACAACAAATTGGGCTAACTGTACAGTTTTGTTTTGTTTTTAATTCATGAAAGCGTATTTTTTTCCAGAAAAAAATTGTGTTTCAAAGACCGTTGTGCAAATACTGTGTGACATAAAATATTGCAACAATTGCCATTTTATTCTTTAGGGTCTCTGTTAAAAAATATATAGACTGTTTGGGGGTTCTAAGTAATTTTCTAGCATAAAATACGGATTTTAACTTGTAGGCAACAAATGTCAGAAAAAGGCTTAGGCATGCAGGGGTTAGGGTAACCCCAGTGCTGAGGGGCAGGAACCTTTGAATTGTCCAGCCCCAATTTGTTTGGACTGCTGTTGGAAAAATCTACCCTTATATCCAGTCTTTCCAACAACCGTTTACCTGACAGGAAGTGAAGGGAAATCTCAGATAGCAACACAGATTGAAACAGAAGAATTTCTGAATTACCTGTAATATTTGTTGATTACAGTACAGTACAGGAAACAGGCTTGGTCTTCGATGACTGGGTTTTATGTTAACGCCATAAGGTGACTGGACTGGTGCACACAGAATTGTTAGAACCTCCCATTGACAGTTATCCTCCGTTTTTTTTTTTTTAGCAAGCAATAAGAATTATTAGAGACTGAGGGGAGGGTTCTGTGTCCTTTATTGTGCTCCACAATAGGATTTTACAGGTAAGTCAAAAATCTTTTTTTTTGACAATACAGTACAGGAGACAGGCATAGTCTTAGATGACTGGGACATCGAAACATACATACATAAAAAGAGAGGTGGATAAAAGAACAGACAAATGCCTAAAAAAATAGGTATAAGAGCCTAATTAGACAGCGGCTAGTAGCACGGTATGGCTGAAGCTAGTGTCAGCGAAGGCTTGAACATCCACCTGGTAAAATCTAGCAAATGTGGGAAGGGGCGGGGTAGGGAAGTGCAGAGTGAGAAGGGAAATGGCAGGGAGAAGAAGGGTAACTATGAAAATGACACCTTGTAAAATGTTGCACCACCTGATCCAGGGCCCACAGTCCCCGTACTACCTCAATTTAGTTAGGTGACTGTAGAAATGTAATCCAATGGTTCCATCCAGAGTTTTTCAAATCTAGACTGTTTAACCCAAAAGATACTAGCCAGTTTTTACCAACCACATCCAAACCGTGAAGAGGAACCTCTCTGGGGTGTTTAGGAGCAGGACAGAAAGATGGTCTTAAATAGGGTGAACGGAGGTGACTGCCTTGGGCAGAAAAGAAACCTTCTCAGGACAACCTTATCATTATGCAGCATCAGGAAGGATTACAAGATAATGCTGCCAGCTCTGATACTCACATAGCTGGCGTGATGGTGACAAGAAAAAACTTTGTCGGTGAGTTCAGCCAAGGAAATATCCCAGATAGGTTCAAATGGAGGCTTTTGAAAAGCCGCCAGTACCAGATTATTGGGAAGTAGGATAGTAGACTGGACCTTGAGACCGAAGATCTACATGATTTGGAAGAGGTCAAGGGGAATCTGCCAGAAGCCAGAGTATGTCTGAGTACCAAACCCACCTGTGTGAGTTTGGTGCCACAAGAATCGCTGGAATGCTCTCTGACATAATCCTGTGGAGCAGTCGAGGAAGGAGTTTTTTAGCATAGATTTGGTGAAACTGATCCCACTGAGTCACCAAGGGTCCACTGCAAAAGCTCAAAGATCTCTGGACCTGGCAACGAACCTGTTAAGTTTGTTGTTGAACTGGGATACTAATAAGTCCACATATGGTGTCCCTCCCCTGTGACAAAGGTCCTGAAAGACCTCCAGGGACCACTCTCCTTGATTCAAAGGCTGAGGAAGTCAACGGGACAATATCCTACGTTTGGAATGTGTACAGCTGTGTAAGTACTGGAATGTAGCTCTCCACCCAGGTCAAAATCCATTCTGCTTCCTTCTCTGGTGTGGGGAAAATGAAAGTGTTTAAGTAGGCATCTTAGAAAATTTCTGATTCTGAAGAAATACATTGCCCTTGAGGTCCAGCATAGGAAGAAAATTGCCTTTGGCTTTCAGAACCTTGAACAGGTTAAAGTAAAAACCCTGAAACCTCTCTCCTGCAGGCACCAAAACAGGACCCTGCAAGTTGAACAATTGCTGAAGAGCAGCAGGCAGGTCCTCGAACCTCTGTGGAGAAGGCAGATTAGAAGACATAAATTGGGGCTCTACCCTCCTGGGTAGAGCCTGGCCCAGAGTTCCGGAAGGCCTCTAACCTCTGTATCCGAGAAAGCCAGCAGACGTCTGTCCAACTTGAAGAAAGTGGGGTCCCATTCCTGAGAATGGGGACTTGGAGTCGGGCTTAGTCTGCTTGGGATTCCAGGGCTGGTGGTGGAAGGAGGTTGCAGGGCTTAGATTTGGAAGAAGAGGCTTGGGAAGGATGAAAGTATGAACTCCTCCTAAACCTGGAAGAGAAGGACTTGTTTGCAGGTGCCCTAGCTTTTTTTTGTTGCTAGGCAAAAGGGTAATTTTACCACCCTTGACATCATTAATAAAGGTCCAGATGTAATTAGCGCGTTACAATGTGATATGTGAATTGTGTATATTTATCTTCCTGTGTGTAGCTATAACTTTTGTAGGTTGTTTAGTGAATGGAAGGATTTTGTTTTTGTGCCAAAAAAAAAAAAATCTGATATATAAAAAAAAAAAAAAAAAGAATCTAGAGGTTCACCAAAGAGATGTAACCTCTCCCAGTGTTCTTTTTTTTTTTTTTACATGCCAGCTCTGCTGACCAGCATTTAAATCCTTACAGAAGAATCTGTAAGGAACCAGTGTCCCGGGACATACAACTTATCCAGACCAAACTTTTTTTTTTTTCCCCAACACTTGGAGTGGATATGAAAAGTTTTGTGTTGCTTTTCAGCCTTCTTCCTGAAGCAGGGTAGCAGCCTTGCCAGAGACTGAGATAGACCATAAATTCCGCCGTAGAAATGGAAAAATTCCTCCCTGCTTAAAGGAGCAGTTCACCTTTGTTAATATCTTACATGTTACACCCATATTAAAGTGGTTGTAAACCTAAAACATGAACAAAGCATATCCCCCTATAGTGTGTACTACTTGTCTCAATTATGAGCACAAAATGTAATTTCTGTTTGCTGCCCTGTTCCTCTGCTATCAGCATGAGTCACTTCTGACAAGTTTTCTTGACCCCAAGAGAAAGAAGGTGACAAGGGAGGGAGCTCCAACTGATTGACAGCCTTCGCTTCCCCTCCCTTCGCTTCCCCTCCCTTCACTTCCCCTCCCTTCCCTTCGCTTTCCCTCCCTTCGCTTCCCCTCCCTTCCCTTCGCTTCCCCTCCCTTCCCTTCGCTTGCCCTCCCTTCGCTTGCCCTCCCTTCGCTTGCCCTCCCTTCGCTTGCCCTCCCTTCGCTTGCCCTCCCTTCGCTT
>BLSH010251582.1:1530986-1541637 GCA_018402905.1 Glandirana rugosa
CTGGACTCGATGTCCCACGAGTTTTCTGTGGGTGGACCTCAAAGAGGAGTGAATGTTAACCACAATCGTTTGTTTTCCTCCTACCCCACTTCTCTATATGTCTGTAATTGGTGAGGTCTAGGCGCGATAACGGTATCATGCCGAGGTCGCGCCTAGACCTTACGGCCCTGCTGCAGGTACCTGCAGCGGGGGACACGCGCGAGGAGCGCGCGGGGGATCACCGTCGTCGCCGCGATCGTGCGCGCGCGGCGTGCGACGCGCGCGCACGGGCACGGAGCCCGCCTGAGCTACAGGCGGGCCTGGGCGGCTAGAGGAAGTCCTCGGAGTCTTGCCCCACAACGGCGGTTCCCCGTTCTGAGGCTCCTGAAGGAGATCGGCGGGTCCGGGCGGACATCGAGTCCGCCCGAGGCACGGGCACGCGCGCGCAGCGTGCGGCGCGCGCGTGCTAGCGCCGCTGCTGCCACTAGGGGGCGCGCGAGGAGCGCGCACAGGGGGCGACGTCCATGGACGTCGTCCCGGCATTCCAGATCCGCGCTGGAGCCGTACTATGGCAATAGCGCGGATCTGGAGTGGTTAATGTCTGTATATCTCTTCACCCCATCCTCCTTTTGTTTGCTAACACCAATTGTAAGTGAGGAGAAACTCCAGGTGGGTGTCTTTTGAGCACCCTGTAGCTCAGGTCAGCTGCAGAGTGGAGAAAAGTGGTCAAAAGCCGGTAAACACCTTTATCAGAACCTCCTTTGCACAATTAAAGGGCCAGTTCCTTACCTACCCTACAAGTAGCCGAATTAGCCACAATATTTAAGTGGGAACACGGCATATGACCTCCGATTCAAGTGCATGCTCAGGAGGGTGTAATACACAGGGCGCAGGGGTGTATACTGCTCAGGAGTGCAAATATTTTGCATAGTGTATGCTCAGGAGTGCATATTGTACAGGGTGCAGGCTCTATTTAGCAACCACCCAGAAATCACTTTGCTGAAGGAAAATCTGTATGAGATGGCTATTGGTATTACACTTGGTGCTTTGCTTTTTGCAATGCTCAAATTACTTTTCCAAATGTTAAATAACTGTATTGACCACAGCAAACAGATGCTCCATTTTATGTTTTCAGTGTAATGTGATAAACCAAAAGGAAGACCCTGGTTGCTATATGCAATAACAACTTCCCTTTATTCAGGCACTTTTTGAGGCCTGAGGCCTTTTATTTTTTTCCAGAACGTTCCCTGCTCACCTGCAGAGACCTTGTCCCCATCATGATGGATTGTGCACAGGTCACTGAATGATCTCTTAGGGGGGTAGAAACATTATTGATTGAGATGTGAGCGTGTCTGCCAACTTTACGGAAGCCCGGAAATATTCCTACCCTAGAGCTGTGTGTGCTGCGGTCGATTGTGAATCACGCCTTTTTGTCTCCACGTTCCCTTTCGCTTCCTGCACAAACTTCACATAGACTTTGTTATATAAAAGTTGGTTTTGCCAGTTTTGGAGGAGACGGCGTGCAAGAATCAGCACGTTTCACTTTGCTTTACTTTTTGGAAGGTAATTACATATTGTGATTTATAAACCAGCCTCTGAGCATTTCATTGGTTGTCTCTATCAGATAATGAGAAATAAAATTCTCATGTAAAGTATGTCATTAAATGAAATCCTCTGGGTAACATTTTGTTGTATGTCAGGGCAAAAAAAAAAAAACACGCAGTAAAATATGTCTCTTCAATGCATGCACATTTTCCCATCTTTTATCCCTTCAAAAAGTATAGAAAATACCTGTTGATCTGCCAGAAATCCAGTGGGTTCCTAGCTTCCTATTTGAGCTGGCAATGCCACGCCTTTGCTGGACTACCAATCTCAAGAAGCATTGACAGCCCTGTGTTCAATGCATACTGCATGTCTGCCTACACTGTGGATGCTTTATCTTTCTGCTTTTATTTTCTACACTACTTTACTAGATAAACTGTTGAATGAATCCCCACTATACGGATACTCCTATCACTAAGGTTGTATTTTTCTGTTATGACTGCTACCAAACTGTAGAAGGAACACATGAGTATTTAAAAATATCCAGCCTCCAGACATTTAAAACCATCAGGTCCTTGTAACAGAGGCTAGAGTAGTTCCACCTCTCGGGAGGTCCATTTCTCCTACTTCCCTTCCGTTCTAGCACTGCAGCCTCTAGAAGGCGCTTCAGCACTCAGAGTAGAAGAAAGGGACAATTGAATTCCATGGTTGACACATTCACCCAATGCTCTGAAAAACTCAATGCTGGAGAGGTTTTTTTGTTTTTTTTTATTGCAGTTCTGAATCTTCTGAAACCTGACTGGGGTTTCTTTAGAGTACACATAGGTGGGGATTTACTAAAATGTGGACAGAATCTGGAGCAGCTGTGCATAGTATACAATTAACTTCTATCAGCTTGTTCAGTTAAGTGCTAAAAATAAGATACAGTGCCTTGAAAAAGTAGTCCTACCCCTTTAAATTTTCCACATTTTGTCATGTTACAACCAAAAATGTAATTGTATTTTATTGGAATTTTATGTGATAGACCAACACAAAGTGGCACATAATTGTGAAGTGGAAGGAAAATGATAAATGGTTTTCTAAATTTTGTACAAATAAATATCTGAAAAGCGTGGTGTGCATTTGTATTGTGCCCCCTTTACTCTGATACCCCTAACTAAAATCTAGTGGACCCATCGTATGTATGTGAGACGCTCGGGCTGCTAGCAAGTGTAGTTCTGTGCCTGCTGCTGTGAGTGCTGGCTGGGAAGGAGTACGCCCATGCTCCAGACAATAACTTATAAGAGCTGAAGATCCCGTGAGCTGCACATCAGAACAAGACCTGCTGTGTGTAGACAAGTGGCAGTCTCAGCCTGAACCTCCACCAGGCCAGGCCTCCAACGCGTTTTACTCCACCCACTGGAGCTTACTCATGGGGATGGGCGCTCCAATGTGTGGACAAATTAACCTACTTAGGTATAGTAATTTCTAGGCAGAGCTTGGATTATGTTGAACTTAACTTGGTCTTAGCGTTGGCTGAAATAAAATCCAAACTGAAGGCATGGAGCAAACTTCTAGAGACAAAGAAAAAGAGGGCGCAGACGCCTAGAGCATTACCTTATACACCTTTAAAATGTTTATTAAAAACAAGCCAACGACATACTCACAAATGAAAATGAAACAAAGCACATATCACAAATGGTGTGTGTCTCACTTCATTTTTGTGGATCCCATTGGAAGCTGAGTTACCAGTGTGTGGGTAGCCTGTTGGTTATTTGACATTCTACTCCCTGCCCTTTGTAGCTGTGGAACATAGGCCTTTCCGTCTTCCTCCCTCCCCCCCCCCTTTTTTGCTTTTTGGTTTATCTTTTTACTTTTGTTCTGTATTCAGTAGAGTGGGGTATATAGTCTAGCTGATCTATTAGAGCACAATGCACTTTATTGGGATATAGGCTTATGCATATAGTACAGTATACATACATTTTATATAGATACCCTATAGAGGTCCTCTCAGTTATTGCATATATTCATCTTTCTTCATTGTCTCAATGATTCTTTCATCCCCTTACAGCATGTCTTTTATCAGTTTTCTCAAGTATCCTGCAAGCAATTGATTAATTCTCATTTTTAACAGTTTTTATCATTTTTTAATCCGATCATTCTATTAGTTGATATGGAATCTTGGATTTGCAATCCTTAGGCACATACTTAAGGGAATAGAAGGGACATCACACTTAATATGAGTGCTGCCTTTTTGACACATATATGATTTTATATTCGTATATAATCTCAAATGTATATGATGTCAGATTCATCAGAGACCTCCATATAATTGTAATTATGGTGACACTGTACCCCTGAGGGACACCGTTCATTCTTTTGGGTCCTCAGGGTTAGCAGTGTGAACTAAATATAATAAGATCACACACAGGAAGTGCGCTGGCGTCCCTGGTCACCGAGAGAATCTGTTATATATAACGGATGTGTGACCGAGCTATAGGTCCTCTAGCTACATGTTGATTCACGCATGCCAGAGCTATTGACATGCCACCTGGCGGTCCCAGGATGAGTGGGAGAATTCAAGTTAGGCATCATGGTGCGGATGATACCTGGGGGGTATGCCCGATCAATGGATTTGTTGCTGTCATCATTATCAGGCATGTGGTTTACAGAACTACACCTGCGGCTTGCAGTTGCCGCTGTAGGTGGAGACATGTCACCTGTGACACCCCCTTCCCCCTCCTGGAGGGCGGGGCCCGCTGGGGTGAGCCATCTCCCTTTGGGGGAGAAGCCCTGTGTTACATCAGTATTTATAGTGGTGCCTTCACAGCAGTGGATTAACTCTGAGGAAGGGGGCTTGTCTCCCAAAATGCGCCAGGCAGGGAAGTGTCACCCCTGAGGCTTGAGACACACACCATTTGTGATATGCCCTTTGTTTCATTTTCGATTGTGAGTATGTCTTCAGGCTTGTTTTTAATATACATTTTAAAGGTGTCTAAGGTGATGCGCTAGGCATTTGCGCCCTCCTTTTCTTTGTTTCTAGTGGTTTGGAGTTTCCCCGCTCAGGGGAGCAGCACTGCCTGTGGTTCCATTTGGATAGAGTGAGCGCTGAGGGTTTTATACAGCTTATAGAGCAACCTTTCCTCTTCTTTGATTGGTCAAATTAACCTTTTAACGATGAAAATGTACGTACCTCTTTGGGAACTCCCCGTAATGGCTCCCACACACCTTTTTCCTCAAGTTGAAGCGTTTATTCCTTTCGTTCATATGGGGATCCAAACCACCCAGGTACAAATATACCACTCTTACCAGACTGGTTGACAGAGGGGCTTAGCCATGCCAGACTGCTTTAAAGTACAACTAAAGGCAACATACACATTTTAGTAAATCCTCATATAAATACCTGCAAGTTGCACATGGTAATAAACATAATAACTGAAATTATTATTTTCCTACCATATTGCTGCAATTGTGGTCTCTAATCCCCTCCACCAGTTCTCCTTTGCTGTATACGACTAGTGATGGTGAGCGGAGTTCAGTAGAGCTAGCATGTAATTTCCTTACAGTGAACTAGCTTCTGTATCTCCCATAGGAAACTACATTTCCCAGAGTCCTCCTGCCTTCTATCATGCTTAGTCTATTTTACATAACACACACCCATCTGCCAATCAATAGCTGGGTGTGTGCTATGTAAAACAGCACAAGTCAGTACAGGTTAGTTTGCACACAGATTTTTCTATTAATGTGTGTGCTTCTCTCTGCCTGTTCTCGTCTAGTAATTAGTAAACTGACAGAAGAAAAGCCAAGCTAGGAGCAGCCTGCATAGGGAGCAGTGGGTAGGCAAAGGCGGGACATAGGTGGCAGTGGGCGGGGCTTCACAAGCTGATCATGGGCGGAGCCTCGTCTGGACTTCTGTGAAGATTGCAATGCCTGAGCTTTTCATGGACTACAGGAGAACCTTTCCCAGTGATGTTAGTACGTTTCTTCAGAGAGCCAGCACACAAAAGGAGACAACAGGCAAATCTGAGGCAATTAGAAAAAAGGAAGTAAGGTTGTCTCCTCATTAAAGGGAGTGCACATGAGAGCTTTCAGTTGCAGGGGACAAGGTAGATATCTCAAAATCCTTACGGTTTTTTGCAAAACAACCAGTGAGATGTTTAACAGACTGTATAGGTACATAACATATTGATTTTTTAATTTTGACGATAGTTCTACTGTAAATATTTTTTAGCAACACAACTTGTTACGATCTACTGGTGGCTGCTGCCTGATTTAACCAGCACCTCTGTTGTCTTTGAGGCAGCATAGGTTAGATCCCTGGAGGCCCTGCAGTCTCTGGTATTCAGAGGTCCTATTTGCACCACGCTTCGGGCTTGGAAAGTGGTACCTGACCTAGAACCTCTTCCCCATATAGTACTTTTTTGTCTCCACATACCTCTTTCTGGTTGAATCCCACTCTTCCGCACTTTCATACTATTCCCGACCCTCAAGCCTGGGCCAAATGCAAAATGAAGACACTGGAACATATTGCTGGAAACTCTGGTTTGCTCCCTTTTCATATTCTCAGATCTAAATTTACAGTGCCTTGAAAAATTATTCATACCCGTATGTATTTTATTACGATTTTATGTGATAGACCAACACAAAGTGACACAAAATTGTGAAGTGGAAGGAAAATGATAAATGTTGTTATATATTTTTTACAAATATCTGCATTTGTATTCAACCCCCTTTGCTCCAATACCCCTAACTAAAAGTCTAGTGGAACCAATCACCTTCAGAAGTCACCTAATTAGTAAATAGAGTCCACCTGTGTGTAATTTAATCTCAGTATAAATACAGCAGTTCTGTGAAGCCTGCAGAGGTTTATTAGAAAATCTTAGTGAACGAACAGCATCAAGAAGGCCAAGGAACACACCAGACATGTCAGGGATAAAGTTGTGGAGAAGCTTAAAGCAGGGTTATGTTATAAAAAAAACATCCCAAGCTTTGAACATTTCACGGAGAACTGTTAAATCCATCATCTGAAAATGGAGAGTATGGAACAACTGCAAACCTACCAAGACATGGCCATCCACCTCTACTGACAGGCCGGGCAAGGAGAGCATTAATCAAAGAAGCAACCAAGTGGCCCATGGTAACTCTGGAGGAGCTGCAGAGATGCACAGCTCAGGTGGGAGAATCTGTCCACAGGACAACTAGAAGTTGTGCACTCCACAAATCTGACCTTTATGGAAGAGTTGCAAGAAGAAAGCCTAAGAAGTCCCATTTGCAGTTTGTGAGAAGCCATGTTGGGGAAAAACATGTGCAAAAGAAGGTGCTCTGGTCAGATGAGACCAAAATTTAAGGGTAATCTTAGAAGAAAACCTATTTGAGTCTGAAAAGACTTGAGACTGGGGCGGAGGTTCACCTTCCAGCAGGACAATGAACCTAAACCTGCAGCCAGAGCTGCAATGGAATGGTTTAGATCAAAGCATATTCATGTGTTAGAATGGCCCAGTCAAAGTCCAGACCTAAATCCAATTGAGAATCTGTGGCAAGACTTGAAAATTGCTGTTCACAGACGCTCTCCATCCAATCTGACAGCGCTTGAGTTAGTTTTCAAAGAAGAGTGGGCAAAAAATTCACTCTTTAGATGTGCAAAGCTGGTAGAGACATCCCTAAAAAGACTTGCAGCTGTAATTGCAGCGAAAGGCGGTTCTACAAAGTATTGACTCGGGGGGCTTAATACAAATGCATGCCACACTTTTCACATATTTATTTGTAAATCATTTTGAAAGCTATTTATCATTTTCCTTCCACTTCACAATTATGTGCCTCTTTGTCTTGGCCTATCACATGAAATCCCAATAAAATACATTTGTTTTTGGTTGTAACATGAAAAAATGTGGAATGTTTTAAGGGGTATGAATACTTTTTTAAGGCACTGTAGAAGCTGACTGGTTACCATTCACAACTGCTCCAGATTCTGGTTACTCCAGCTTTAGTAAATTCCCCACATGGAGTAGTACAGATTCATGAGTAGTTATCACTTTTGACAAAGTATATCGAAAGCCTGCCACAAGCTCACTTTTACTCCTCTTTGCCATACTGCCTCACTTCTCTTTAAAAGCCCTTGCTGGTATGGAGGAGCATGTGACCTCCCATAATGCAGAGCTTGGCTTTAAGCTGCCAATTGCCAAGCCCATACACAGTCATGTGGGAAAACCAGACATTGTAAACCCTGTGGTAAACTCTGTCACCACCTGAATTAGAGCTGCTTAGGCAGCCCAGAGATGCATCAATTTTTTTCGTTCATCCAGCAGAATAAACAAAAAACAGACTTGATTACTCTGTCCACACACTCAATGTGAATGAGGGAATCCTGCCTGCTGAGCTGATGCATTCTGACAGCAGGGAGACTTCCCTGCCCTCAGAATACCCTCATCAGTGTTGCAGCCTATAGCCTGCAGTGCTGATTAAGCTGGGAAAATCCAAGAGGGCGTTGTACAGAAGTCGATTGGTAGATCGACTTCTGTACGACCTTTCTGTCCATACATGGATAGAAACTTGGCTGGTCCCTTCTAAACCGGCCAAATTTTGATCCATATATAGCTAGCCTTACACAAAGTTTGACTCCTGGCCACCACAGAGAAAAGAAACAGCAAGGGAGCACTGAAAACTCCTGTACTACAGTAAATGTGAGCCCTCACACACCATCCAAAAGGATTTTTCTTTTTGGTTATCTGTTTTAATCCATTCTTGTAACTGTGCCAAGCTCTATAGTCAAGATCTAGCGAAGTACTTGAAATAGGACTATACTTAATTGAGTCTTTTAAGGGGCTTGCCTTGTATTAAGGTATTCAAATTCAGTGCAGTCCTAATGCTTTGTGCTTCAGCATTACACCTTGGTTCTATTCTTGTAATGGCTTTTATTATCAGAATTCTGGGCAGATGGTCATACCAGCACAGTGGTTAGTTCCTTCAGGGCTAAAGTGATATTAAACCTTCAATTTTTGAATCCTTTTCAGCAGCTGATTTAAACGCTTACTGAGTATGCAGCTTCTTTATGTTCTATGTTCCAGTTTAAAGGCTAAGTTCACCTTAAATGCACATATGCAGGTCTGGAGCAAGTTACACCCAAATGGTGGGTGTAACATGCTCTGAAAAGTGAACTTATCCTTCAGGCTGGTCCAGGTTTCCTGTTTCATAGGGGCTCCTTTCTTTTGCAACCTCTCATGGAGTCACCCTTGCCTGCAGGGGCTAGGATTGTGTCTCCCCACACCATGTGCAGCAATAGAAACACACAGCCCTGTAGCCTATAATAGCAAGACACTTCCCTGCTCCTCCCTCTTACTCCTCCCTCCCTTCTCCAAGCTAACAGACTTGGCTTGAGACTACACTGTCCACTGTAAACTCATTCCTGTGAAGACTGGATGTTCTAGGAAGTGGCCAGCAGTTTGAATAGTTGTAAATTGCAAGCGCTGGGTAAGAATTTTAACAAATAGCTTGCTGGAGAATGTTTATTTTTTTGTGCTTATTGTGTTAAACTGTGTTAAAAAAAATGCGGAGGAGTTAATACTGCTTTAAGGAGACCTATTTTAAAAGAAAATGGCTGAAGCGTGGCTAAATCTGACAAAGGAGTGTCTGTACTTCAAAATGAAAAGCTTAATCCCCAGATTACCTGGTATTCAGGTGCACCTTTGAAAAAAAATGAGAGGCAGACTGAAGGGCTCAAAAGTTTTTTTTCTAGCTGCTAATCTAACAAAAACACTGGTTTGTTAAAGTACAATTTAATTATATTTTAAACAAATACATACAAATATATAAAATAGAAGATATCCACAGCACAGAGATTGGCTTTACCATATAAAAAGTGACAGTATTGCTACTTAGATCTGTGTTCCTCAAACTGGAGCTGAAGGAATATGTCCTCAAAAAATAGCAGAGGCTAAGGGACTAGTAAACAGATTTGCCTTTGGTCTCCCTGCAGATTATCTTTTCTCCCTTATTGACTTACAATGCCTTAATCTGCACTGTGTCTCTGTATGGAAACAGCCATCTTGGCAGAGACAAGTCTTTGCCTCCTCCTGTTAGAACCTCCAGCAAGAAGAACAGTGGGCGGCACAGTGGAGTAGTGGATAGCACTTTTGCCTGGCAGCAAAACGGTCGCTGGTTCGAATCCCAAGCACGACACTACCTGCCTGGAGTTTCCATGTTCTCCCTGTGCCTGCGTGGGTTTCCTCTGGGTACTCCAGTTTCCTCCCACACTCCAAAGACATGCTGGTAGGTAAATTAGATCCTGAGTAAATTGGCCCTAGTATATGTATGAATGTGAGTTAGGGACCTTAGATTGTAAGCTCTTTGAGGGTAGGGACTGATGTGAATATACAATATATA
Organism: Glandirana rugosa; assembly: GCA_018402905.1. Lineage (NCBI taxonomy): Eukaryota > Metazoa > Chordata > Amphibia > Anura > Ranidae > Glandirana > Glandirana rugosa. The sequence continues at coordinate 1,540,866 of BLSH010251582.1, forward strand.
TGTGAAGCACTGCGTAAAATGACATAGCTATATAAGTACGTGAAATAAATAAATAACAGTGTGTGTCACTGCAGTGACATCACCAAATCTCACTCCAAAACTTGTCTTAGTATCTGCCGAACAGAAACAAGTAACAATCTGGAGTCAAGTGTGCTAAAAAGTCCTTGAAGATGATATATTAGAACTGGATGGGATTTTATTTTACATCTTGCTAAAACTGGAGATTCATGTAAAATGATCAGGTTTGTTTCACATATGTAGTAAGCAAGCAAGGTACAGAATGACTTTCTGAGAGCAAATTCTTTCCCGTTTTCCTTTTGTCTGTTTTGCACATTTGTTGATTCACATGCTGCCAAGCACATAAAGTGGAGCTGGCAGTAATTGAACGTTACCTGGATAAAATAGTATGTCTGCTTGTCTTTAGGGCATTCTCAGAATTGTGAGGAGTCATGTAGGTGCTCGCCTTGTAGCTGGGGGCCCCAGGGGAGCACGACACGGGGAGCCATGGCTTGCACACATCATTAAACATCCTTTTGGAGACAAATTATGTCTTGGCTTACTGTATAAATCACAAGAGGGAATGAAGAAAAATGAATCCCTTGCACATCACACAGATTTTAATCTCTACAAGCCAGTGGAAGATTTAGTACGACACACTTTTAGGAAGTTGGTCTTCCTTTTGAAGCATTATTGGCTAAGACAAAACAGTGCCTCACTTGTTGATTGTAGTGGAATCTCATTTATCAGTGTTTTAACGAAAAACCTGTGTATG
>BLSH010251582.1:1548586-1559663 GCA_018402905.1 Glandirana rugosa
AATATTGGGACATCGACACAATTCTGATCTTTTTGGCTCTATACACCACCACAATGGATTTGAAATGAAACAAACAAGATGTGCTTTAACTGCAGACTTTCAGCTTTAATTTGAGGGTATTGCCATGTTCCATGGCCAGGTGTGTGTTATTCCCTCATTATCCCATTTACAAGGAGCATATAAAAGGTCCAGAGTTCATTTCAAGTGTGCTATTTGCATTTGGAATCTGTTGCTGTCAACTCTCAATATGAGATCCAAAGAGCTGTAAATATCAGTGAAGCAAGCCATCATTAGGCTGAAAAAACAAAACAAACCCATCAGAGAGATAGCAAAAACATTAGGTGTGGCCAAATTAACTGTTTGGAACATCCTTAAAAAGAAAGAATGCACCGGTGAGCTCAGCAACACCAAAAGACCCGGAAGACCACGGAAAACAACTGTGGTGGATGACCAAAGAATTCTTTCCATGGTGAAGAAAACACCCTTCACAACAGTTGGCCAGATCAAGAACACTCTCCAGGAGGTAGGTGTGTGTGTGTGTGTGTGTGTGTGTGTGTGTGTGTGTGTGTGTGTGTGTGTGTGTCAGTCAACAATCAAGAGAAGACTTCACCAGAGTGAATATAGAGGGTTCACCACAAGATGTAAACCATTGGTGAGCCTCAAAAACAGGAAGGCCAGATTAGAGTTTGCCAAACAACACCTAAAAAAGCCTTCACAGTTCTGGAACATCATCCTATGGACAGGTGAGACCAAGATCAACTTGTACCAGAGTGATGGGAAGAGAAGAGAAGGAAAGGAACTGCTCATGATCCAAAGCATACCACCTCATTAGTGAAGCATGGTGTGGTAGTGTAATGGCGTGGGCATGTATGGCTGCCAGTGGAACTGGTTCTCTTGTATTGATGATGTGACTGCTGACAAAAGCAGCAGGATGAATTCTGAAGTGTTTTGGGCAATATTATCTGCTCATATTCAGCCAAATGCTTCAGAACTCATTGGATGGCGCTTAACAGTGCAGATGGACAATGACCCGAAGCATACTGCGAAAGCAACCAAAGAGTTTTTTAAGGGAAAGAAGTGGAATGTTATGCAATGGCCAAGTCAATCACCTGACCTGAATCCAATTGAGCATGCATTCCACTTGCTGAAGACAAAACTGAAGGGAAAATGCCCCAAGAACAAGCAGGAACTGAGGACAGTTGCAGTAGAGGCCTGGCAGAGCATCACCAGGGATGAAACCCAGCGTCTGGTGATGTCTATGCATTCCAGACTTCAGGCTGTAATTGACTGCAAAGGATTTGCAACCAAGTATTAAAAAGTGAAAATTTGATTTATGATTGTTAATCTGTCCCATTACTTTTGGTCCCTTACAAAGTGTGAGGCACATGTACAAACTGTTGTAATTCTTACACTGTTCACCTGATTTAGATGTAAATACCCTCAAATTAAAGTTGACAGTCTGCAGTTAAAGCACATCTTTTTCGTTTCATTTCAAATCCATTGTGGTGGTGCATAGATCCAAAAAGATTAGAATTGTCGATGTCCCAATATTTATGGACCTGACTGTGTATGTGTTATATATATATATAATTTTATACACACACCCAGAAGCTATGGGAAAATATAGGAGCACTTGCCTAGTAATCTCTGTATTCTGGTCTGGGTTCAGCACCAGCTCTCCCATGGACAGGACATGTATTTTTCCCCCTAGGGAAAACGGGTGTGTAGATGATAAAACCTTCCCACACAACAGCTCTGCCGTGTGCTCAGACCTCAAGGCTGCCGACACCTCCAAAGTACAGCAGTAAAGAAAGGGATGGTCCGCATTTAGGATGACATCCAAAAATGGTATTCTTTTATTGAAGACCTACCTACCTACCTTGGCAACCTACGCGTTTTGGACGTTGGTTCATGACTTACCCATGACTAAGGACTAATGTCATAAATGCGTAGGATATTTTTACACCGTTGTACATGTCTAAAATAGGAGAATATAATTTTTTGGATGTCATCCTGAGTGCCTACCATCCCTTTCTTTACTCTTGTATCTTCTCCCACCATTTCTGCTTCTGGGGTTTCTGACCCAGCTACACAGAGACAGGAAGTGATGTACATAAACAGCTCTATCATATTAAGAGCAGAGTTATTTACAAATGCAAACAGTAGATGGCAGCAGATCCCCACACTAGTATCTGTGTGACTTGAGCATTAACCAGATTGTTTCCCATTTACCTTGTTTCTGTAGCAAGTTCTTCAGCTCCGTTCCTATTCATATAGGTGTTCACCCAGAACTACATCTGCCAAGAGCACTTTTACTACACATACTTTGTGGGCAGGCTATTAAGAGCCAAGAAAGCTGCACTGCTCTGCTGGTAAAGAAATCAATGGATGTATGTGGAGTGGGACAGAGAGTTGTGGGGATATTTGTAGTTCTGTATTTCAGCAGGCAGTGCTGTCAATGCAGCAAGGGCAATGTGTTGACATCCTACTACAGAAAGTTAAGAGCACAATAGGTTATTTTCTGTACTTGCAGCATTTTTAACAGGATAAAACATGGTTAATTGTAAATGTACAAGATGCCCTTAATATGTTTATTTTTTTTTATTCATCCCTGACGTAGTCCTAAGATTAAGAGACTGGTGCGCTTTACTTCCAAGAAAAATTCCTGAAAAAAATGCCTTATACCCGCCCTGACCTTAGAGTGAACCAATGTTGATATTTTAATCCAGGGAGTGTTCCTTTGCTCAATTGTTAAAGAGTCTTGAAAGGCCAATAGTGCCGTAATTGGTGTGCACAATCTTCCAGCTAATTGAAAAGATGTGTAGCACTTCAAGCGCCTTCGACAAGGCCAGGATTGTTCGCTAGCAGAACATAGGGCGGAGGTGCCTTTCTTCATATAGCCCCCCACCCAACAGTACTTCACATTTTTGGTAGGGTGGCAATCTTTTATTCAGGTATTTGGACAACACTTAAAAGTTACTTCCAAGCCTTCCAAAGGTAAATGTGATTCAAGCTTCTCTGCAGTGTGTCACTGGGCAGGGGGCGGAGTTTGATTGCTCGGTATTCAGTGACACCAAAAGATGTCTCATTGACTCATCGTGAGCTATGGTGCCTGTCACTATCTGAGTCTACTGTGTTTATTCTAGCTGAACCTGAACTTCATTGTTAATGGGAAGGTAACAGGCAACGCTGAGACTGCAGGTTTATTAAGGTTGATGTAAACCCAGTCACATATAGTCTATATTCTTTAATGGGTTATTGCAAATTCAAAAACAATTTGCAATCATTTCAAGTCTGCAGCTTTCATTAATAATATTTATGGTGATTCTGCCATGAAGTTTAGGCACTTCCTGTTATAGGGTGACAACGCTTTGTCCCTGCCTCCAAATTGTGTTCCTTCTTTGTAACTCTGTTACACAGACTACAAGCAGCCATTTCATTATGGAATCATCAAAAAGTATATGAGAGGTGAACATTGCTAATTGTGACACCACATCCCTGGAGAAATATACACAAAATCAAAGAAGGAAAAAGTTGGGACTTTGAAGGTTGTTCAAACTCCTCCACGGAGGTCCTCCTCCCCGTAGCTCGTGTCCAGGGCATCTAGTCGTGACTAGACGCCCTGGACACGGGCTATGGAGAGGAGGACCTCCGTGGAGGAGTTGGCACCAAAGGCTTCTGGATATTCAGGACACGTATGGGGTTGAGAATCGGCTTTCCTCTCATTGGTCTCCAAGGGGCCGCTCTCCCCTCCGTATGAATATTCATTACTAAACCAGCAGCTCTGGGCATTTGCATACTATGCTCAGGGCACCCCGGTGGGGGATATATATTCCTGGCGGACATATACACATCTATTTCTTATATGTGATACGTCTATTTTTGAAACGGATCGCCTGAAGAAGCTACTAGCAAAACGCGTTGTGATCCTATTGTGTGATACAAGGAAGCTCTATGCCATTTTGGAGCCTCTCCTTTCCACTGGTCGCCCACTGAGGACGACCAAGAACTGGACTGACCCCATGTAGCTATGTTCACAGTGCTACCTGTATCGAATGTTATAGCTCATACTATATGTGGTGTATATTTTATGCTATGCAATAAATATTGATTTTATCATATTTTTCACTGTTATGTTTCTGCTTGGGAGACTATAGTGACAACCTTCAAAGTCCCAACTTTTTCCTTCTTTGATTTTGTCATTATGGAATCATGTTATGGTCCACTGTTGTCTCCAACAAGAGAACCAGACCTGCAGTGCAATGCAGCCATTGCTGGAATGTATACAGATAGGAAGTGGCTAAATCAGCAGAACTAAGACGGAACAAAATGTGGGGAAAAAGGTATATAAACAAAAATGTCTATTGTTTGATACACAGTACTTTTAGGAAAATACATGTCATGGTTTACATTTACTTTCATAATTAATACTTTGCATACTTCAATTACCTAAAGTGGTTGTGAACCTCAGACATGAAATATGAACAAAGCATATCACTCTATAGTGTGTGCTTGTCTCAATCCAGAGCACTAAGTGTCATTTCTGTCTGCTGCTTCCTTCCTCTGCTACTAGCATGAATCATTTCTGACAAATTTTCCTGACATCAAGAGAAAAAAAAGTGACAGGGGAGAAACCTCTTGCAGATTGACAGCGTCAACTCTGTTCCTGTTTGCTGTGTGGAGAGGTATGTATCCCTCCAATCAGCTCTGAGTTCTCCTCACGGAGCTCTGCAGAGTGTAATTTCAGCTCTCCACCCCCTTTTTTCTGAAGCTTGAGGCTGCATTCACACAGGGGTGATCCGTCTTCAGGCACGACTTTGCTAGGCAACTTGGAGGCAACTTGCAGGCAACTTGCAGGCAACTTCAAGCTTGACTATGCCAGGCGACTTTGCCTATGGCCAATCAGAGCGGGGAGGGAGGTGGTTGCCCTGGATAAATTCTTTTCTTTAGTCGCTTCCATGTAGATGGGGGATCCGACTTGGAGGCGACTTCTATTGAATCCTATGGGCACAAGTCAGATAGAAGTCGTCTAGAAGTAGTACAGGAACCTTTTCAGAAGTTGCCTTGAAGTCGGAGCGACTTCAGTCGCGTATATTAAGACGGCTCCCATTCATTTCAATGGGATTTCAGATGTCAAGCGACTTGGGGCGACTTGAGGCAACTCGAGTCGGATCGCAAGTCGCCCCTATGTGAATGGGCACTTAGACGCCTTTCACACTGCCGCGACATAACCGAGATTTCATAGCCGCGATTTCAGGGAATGCCTGTGTAAACTTGAGGTCTATGGACCTCAATTTGCATCAAAGTCGGACGAAAGCGGTGCAGGGACTACTTTGAAGTCGCACAGATATGAATGGTACTCATTGAAAATCATGGGGTCATGCCCAAGTCGCAGCACAAGGGTGAAAGGGGCCTTAATGATTCAGGACTTTAAACGGTTGTAGAGAAGGGAAGACTGCAGATAAACAGATATAACTTATGTAGGCTGGTTTGTTTCATCTCTGTGTATCTGTGTAGGTCAGTCACCTCACCGGGTATATGTAAGGGTTTACAACCACTTTAAATGTAAACAGGTTCATTTGTTAGAAATATTGTACAACCACTCAGCAATTACCACACCTCTGTTATACAGTATAGCAAGAGGGATGACAACCCTATTCAAAGCCTGTGCATGCGGCTTTCTTTGTCACCTTCCCATCTGTAATCAGCTCATTGGGCTATGAATGAGAAACACTCCCATTATTTAGGCCTTTCCTATGCTCTCAATGTAAAATGTAATGGCATCAGTTTCTGTACAAAGTACAGTATATCTGTGAGGATTTCTACATTGTAAATAATACAGGGTTGAGGGACCCCAAATCTTATGATATTGCTTTAATTGCTAACTTTCTAGTGTGCCATAGTGTATCTAGCTCACTGCATGTGACTAATGTCCGTACTGTTCTGTTCTCTTTTTATGATTGTATGTGCTTGAGCCAGAGAATGCCCAATTGGCTCTGTTTTGGATTGATATATGGTAAAACTCAATAAAAAGAATTTATTTAAAAAAAATACAGTATAACGGAAGACCAAACTTTTTTTTTTTTTGATAAAGCAAGTAAGGGTTAAATACCTGTTGATGTTTTCTTTGCTGTCTCAGCCCAACTGGGAAACTTTAATGTACTCCCTGTCTCACATATGCGACAGAAAGTAAGGGGAAATCCTCTCTTCCAAAATTGTCACGGTAACAAGTGTCCCCTTTGGATGATCTCCCATCTATTTTTGTTCTCGTGACAATGCTGAATTTTGGACTTCCCACCACTTCCTGTCCTGGTGATAATGGCCAGCATTCTACATAGAGTGTAAATCTCCCCAGCAGAGACGCACACAGTATTAAAAACCTGACTGTGGCTTTAACCTTTTCTCCCTCTATCCAAAATGAGGAAAAAATAGAAATATATTGTATTTTTTTCCCCCAAGGATCTTTGGGGTAGTCCAATGTTGTCATGAGGCCTTTGTCTTCTCCTTCGGTGGCTTTATTTGGCAGTGCTTACTTCTGCACTGATTGACACTCACATTATGACATGTGCACACCACTTGGTGAGTCAAGGTTCACAGGAAGTAGGTAAAGTGACAATGGCTGTCATTCAGTTCATAGTCTTATGACATCAGTAACATCTAGTGCCAAAGAGGTGTTGTTTGCAGGGGACAGCTCTGACTAAAGGTGAACATTGCAGCATGAGCTGTTTTTATTTTTATTGGTACAGGGCAAAGAATTGTAAAAGTTAGAACCTGTTTGTGGGGGGTGCTGTTCGTATCCCCATTAAGGAGACTGACTTTCTTAGTCTGTCTTGTTGACCATTGTCACCGGGTCTAAAAGCGAGAAAGAAATCCAAAATTGAGCGATTTTGTTTTCACGTTAAGGTAGTAACTTTGGCCAACAGGATGCTGCCAGTCAACCTGACTGAATGAGTGTTTAGCTACGCTTACTGAGAATTGAACCCTAGGATTAACAACTGGCCCCGATTCCTCCTGCACAATAATTCATAGCCTGGATGAAGGAGAACGTGTATGTACAGTGAGGGAAAAAAGTATTTGATCCCCTGCTGATTTTGTATATTTGCCTACTGACAAAGAAATAATCAGTCTATAATTTTAATGGTAGATTTATTTTACCAGTGAGAGACAGAATAACACCAAAAAAATCCATAAAAACACATTTCAAAAAAGTTATACATTTTAATGGTTTAACCACTTAACAACCGCCCTATAGACAAATTACGTCTACAGAGCGGTTGCTTAATTCTGGGAGGACGTCTATTGACTACGCCTCTTACTAAATACCTTGGAATGTCTACTTTCCAAGAAGGGGTAATTTGGGGGGTATTTGTACTTTCCTGGCTTGTTAGGGTCTCGGGAAATGAGATAGGCCGTCAGTAAATCAAGTGTGATCAATATTCAGTGATTGGCACCATAGCTTGTAGACTCTATAACTTTCACAAAGACCAAATAATATACACTAATTTGTTTTTTTTTTTACCAAAGATAGGTAGCAGTATAAATTTTGGCCAAAATTTATGAAGAAAAATTACTAATTTGCAAAATTTTATAACAGAAACGAAGAAAAATTCATTTTTTTTACAAAATTTTCTGTCTTTTTTAAATTATAGCGCAAAAAATAAAAAATCCAGCGATGATTAAATACCACCAAAAGAAAGCTCTATTTGTGTGAAAAAAAGGACGCAAATTTCATATGGGTACAATGTTGCATGACTGAGTAATTGTCATTCAAAGTGTGAGAGCGCTGAAAGCTGAAAATTGGTCTGGTTGTTAAGGGGGTTTAATTGCCTAGTGGTCAAGTGGTTAAATAAGTATTTGACCCCTTTGCAAAAAATGACTTCGTACATGGTGGCAAAACCCTTGTTGGCAATCACACAGGTCAGACGTTTCTTGTAGTTGGCCACCAGGTTTGCACACATCTCTGGAGGGATTTTGTCCCACTCCTTTTTGCAGATCCTCTCCAAGTCATTAAGGTTTTGAGACTGACGTTTGGTAACTCGAACCTTCAGCTCCCTCCACATATTTTCTATGGGATTAAGGTCTAGAGACTGGCTAGGTCACTCCAGGACCTTAATGTGCTTTTTCTTGAGCCACTCCTTTGTTGCCTAGGCCATGTGTTTTGTGTCATTGTCATGCTGGAATACCCTTCCATGTCCCATTTTCAATGCCCTGGCTGAGGGAAGGAGGTTCTCATCTGAGATTTGACGGTGCATGGCCTGTCCATCGTCCCTTTGATGTGGTGAAGATGTCCTGTCCCCTTAGCAGAAAAACACCTCCAAAGCATAATGTTTGACGTTTTTGGGATGGTGTTCTTGGGGTCATAGGCAGCATTCCTCCTCCAAACACGGCGAGTTGAGTTGATGTCAAAGAGCTTGATTTTGGTCTCATCTGACCACAACACTTTCACCATGTTCTCCTCGGAATCAAACATCAAACCGCCCTGTACATGTGCTTTCTTGAGCAGGGGACCTTGGGGCGCTGCAGGATTTCAGTCCTTCACGGTGTAGTGTGTTACCAATTGTTTTCTTGGTGTTTATGGTTCCAGCTGCCTTGAGATCATTGACAAGATTTTCCCATGTAGTTCCAGGCTGATTCCTTACTGTTCTCATAATCATTGATACTCCACGAGGTGAGATCTTGCATGGAGCCCCAGACCGAGGGAGATACACAAGTATTTTGTGTTTCTTCCATTTGCGAATAACTGTTGTCCAACTGTTGTCACCCTCTCACCAAGCTGCTTGGCGATGGTCTTGTAGCCAGTTCCACCCTTGTGTAGGTCTACAATATTGTCCCTGACATCCTTGGACAGTTCTTTGGTCTTGGCCATAGTGGAGAGATTGGAATCTGATTGATTGATTGATTGCTTCTGTGGACAGGTGTCTATTATACAGGTAACAAGCTGAGATTAGGACCACTCCCTTTAAGAGAGTGCTCCTAATCTCAACTCGTTACCTATATAGAAGACAATTGGGAGGCAGAAATCTTGCTGATATGATAGGGGATCAAATACCTATTTCACTCATTAAAATGTAAATCAATTTATAACTTTTTTGAAATGCGTTTTTCTGGATATTTTTGTTGTTGTTCTGTCATTGTTAAAATAATCCAACCCTTAAATTATAGACTGATCATTCCTTTGTCAGTGGGCAAATGTACAAAATCAGCAGTGGATCAAATACTTTTTTTCCTCACTGTAAACCCGAAAGCGTGTTGGGTTTCAACTTCATAGACCCCCTCTGATAAAATAATAGTAGGGATGGATAACCGCACACCATAAAAGGGTAAAACTCCAACATTCTAATTAAATTGATTACAATCCTTGGACTACAGCACAGCTACACAGAGGAACCAGGTTGAGGCATTTCGTGTCCACAGGCACTTATTCATAATCTTCTGATTAAGCAGCCGTGAACATAAAACGCATCAACCTGGTTCCCCTGTGTAGTTGTGTTATTGTCCAAGGGTTTTAATCGATTTAATAGAGGATTTGAAGTTTTATCCTTCTATGGTGTGCAGTTTTCCATCCCTACTATTTTTATCAGTCGTGGTAATAGCTGAACCTGCACCCAGGCTGTTACAGGGACATTGGAGTGGTGATCAACCCGGAGAGGTGTTTTCTCTGTTGTTATACCTGGACTGATCCCCTGTGGCTTTGCCCTCTAATCCTTTCATTTTAAATAAACTAACCGGATTCTATGGCGTACATTATTAACATGCTTTGTTGTGTTTATTTTTTTCTTACAGATCTATGAGTTGGATGGTATTCCACTTATTCTGGATAACTGCAGTATAGATGACAACAACCCCTGTATCCTTTCCAGAGAGTGTATAGGTTGACTTTTTTAAATTTGTGTTTATTCTAAAGCCTATGTTTAGTCGAGTTTAGTTTTTAGGTCACATTGAAAATGAATGCAGAATCACTGCACATAATGTGAATGAGCCCTAAGTCCTGGTTCACAACAGTGTGACTTGTCATGTGACTTGACAGTTCAAAGTCGCATGCAAATCACACCCCATTTGCGGCAATGGAACCATTTAAAGTGCTGCGACTCAGAAAGAGAGTCCTGCACTATTTCTGTGCAATTTCAGTGTGACTTGCATTGACATCTGTTAAATGAAGTTGCACAGAAGCTGCACATGAAATCGCACTGATAGTCAGCTTTAAAGTCGTACTGAAGCAGCGCAACTAAAATGCCGCACTGATGTGAACCAGGGATTAGAACTGTTCAGATAAGGCATCAGCCACACAGGGAATCTTGGTATTGTTGGGTTGACCATCTCATAGACTTTCAGTGTGAGAAGCAGCAGTAAAACAATTTGTGTTCCCAAAAAGCAGGAATCAGAGAATGTGTAATGATCAGTGTTACTACGTATTGATAAAATCTGTTTCATTTATTAACAAAAAAACACATTTGAAAGGGCAATACATTCTTTTTAAAACAAAATTCTAAGCGTGATACAGTATCACATTTTCTCAATCGTTGATTGACGGACGCAGCCTCTATTCTTGACATGTGGGGTTTATGCAGCTTTCACTAGGAGTGGACTAGGCAGAACGAAGTTCAGCTCAAAGCAGACACAGCCCCTCCCAGGGGGCAGTCCTCACTTAGCATAACCCCTCCAGCCCTGCTCAGCAACTCAGTTTTTTATGCCTAGTGCAAGGAGTAGGACCTGGCTCCCTGCTGGGATCTGCAGTTCCCCATTTTTTTTTCTCTTTTTTTAAGAATTCTGATGAAAAATACAATTAAGCAGCCGGCTAGGTGACAGGCTGGATATCCTAGATCCAGGGAGTCTCCCCAGCACGAACCGACCCTTAGCTGTACGCGGGGTCGGCCACATCAGGCCTCGTTCCGTGCGAGACGGGCAGCGGGTTAAACGTTCCGCCAGCGCACCTAGGACCGGGCACCCCGTGTCTGTGTCACGGGTGCTGCGTGGCCAGTAGCTCCCCCCGTATTGGCGGGGTGCAAGGACTGCTTCGGGTGGCTACCAGTTGCGCCCGTCCAGAGTGGTGAGTACTCCCCCCCCCCCCCCCCCACCG
>BLSH010251582.1:1562885-1582788 GCA_018402905.1 Glandirana rugosa
AACAGATTCCTGTGAGGGAGAGAATATCCTTACACGTCTCTCCATGCCGGGGTGGGGACCACCAGGTCTCTTTTTCTCTGACAGTGTTAGTCTAACCCTCAAGAGTGAATTGTAGTTTGTAGTCTCTTGGTCCTTTAGTAGAAACTTTATAACTAATCCGTTCCTGTAAAGTTTACGTTCCATAAAAAAGTTAGACAAGAGGTGCAGTAAAATATTTACAGAAAAATAAAAGTACAAAGTGAGACAAATTTACAGCGAAAGAGAACAGATTGAAAAAATACCTTGCATTTGAAATGTCCTTGCCTAATCAATATTTCAAAGATGATTTCCTGGTTCTCTGATGTTTGATGTTAAGTGAGAACTCCCAATCTGATTGTGACAGTCTCTTTTTCTCTGGACCACCAGGGGTGGGGCCGTACCTCTCTGCACATTCCTATAAGAGAGGGAGTGTCCTTAGACAATTTCCAGGGCGGACCGTGGAGATACATGCTGCATAATCATGCATGGTTCATAACTTGTTACTGGACCGTCTTACATATTTTACAGCAAGAAATTTAATTTCAGCTTGCAATAAGCTTTCATATGACTCCAAACATGAGAATTCTAAAACCTTATAGGACCCTAGGGAATGGACTAATTCTATCCCTCCTTGGGTAACAAGGGGTGAATGTTTATACTTGAATTATCCGGGCGAAATTCTACATTCAAATATGTAATGTTCATCACTATGGCATACCTATAGCGGAAGTTATAACTGTATGTAAGTTTTCATGTAAGTTTAAGGCAGAAACGGAGAGTCATCCCTAGGTCAGACCTGCCAGGGTAATTTATGGGCCAACATCAGGCTGTTGTATGTTTGTTCAAGATAAGTGGACAGACCTTCTCCTGGCCAGCTATAAACCGTAATCAGAGCCTCCTTTTTAAATTGGCCTGTCCACACGCAGAGGGGGGTGGGGGTAAAGGACAAGCTTGTTCAAACTGCCATGTCAGAAGGAGAGAGAAAAAAAAAAACTTAACTGTTTACGTAGCTTCCCTGCCAAGATGGAGTCAGTGTCGCTTTGGGCCTGGTATCATTACTTCGTGGGATCTCACGCACGATACCATCACAGGCAGAGCTTCACATGCAGGCAATCTCCGCCGTTCATATCCCGGGCGTCAAGAATTGGCAGGCAGACTATCTCAGTCCCCAGAAGCTGGATCAGGGAGAGTGGTCTCTGCATCCAGAGGTGTTGCGCCAGATTTGTCAAGAGTGGGGCACACCAGACGTGGACCTCCTGGCTTCCCGGCTCAACCGGAAGGTGCAGGCCTTCGTGAGCAGAACAAGGGATCTGCTGGCAGACGCGGCGGGTGCCCTCGTGGCTCCGTGGTCTCGGTACCGGCTGCTCTATGCCTTCCCCCCACTTCCATTACTCCCATGCCTGCTGTGCAGGATAGAGGCGGAAGGGATCCCAACCATTCTGGTAGCTCCAGATTGCCTCGGCGTCCTTGGTACGCCGATGTGGTGCGGATGGTGGTCGATGTTCCCTGGCGGCTCCAGCTTCGTGAGGACCTGCTCTCACAGGGGCCCATCTTGCACCCTGCTTTACCCTTGCTGGCTTTAATGGCCTGGCTATTGAGTCCCAGGTGTTAAAAGATAGGGGACTCTCTGAGTCTGTCATTCCCACTATGCTCAAGGCACGTAAGGCCACTTCACGGAAGATCTATCACCACACGTGGAAGGCTTACATTGCTTGGTGCGAGGCGGGGGGTTGGAACCCCCATTCCTTCTCTGTGGCTCGGGTGCTGGCCTTCCTTCAGCAAGGCCTAGATCACAAGTTGGCATTGAGCACGCTTAAGGGGCAGATTTCTGCCCTGGCGATTCTTTTTCAAATCCCTTGGCGACGCATTCCCTGATTTGTACCTTTGTCCAGGGGGTTCGTCATGTTTCTCCCCAGGTACGGTCGCCTTTGGCGCCTTGGGACCTGAATCTGGTCCTTTCTGTGCTCCAGAAGCCGGCTTGTGAAAATATCAGGGAAATTTCCCTGCAACTGCTCTCACAGAAAGTGGCCTTGTGGGTGTCTGAGCTGGCGGCTCTGTCCTGTAGTCCCCATACTTGGTCATGCACAGGATCAAGGAGGTTTTGCGCCCCTCTCCCTCCTTCTTACCGAAGGTGGTCTCTTTGTTTCACATCAATGAGGACATTGTCCTCCCTTCATTGTGTCTGCGCCCGTCACATCCTAAGAGGTTGCCTTGCACTCCCTGGATGTGGTTAGGGCTTTGCGGGTGTATCTGGCAGCCACGGCCTCGTTTCGGAGGTTCGATTCGCTTTTTGTCGCAGTGGATGGCCCACACAAGGGGATGGCGGCCTCTTCGGCCACCATTTCCCGTTGGATATGTCAGACGGTGACCCGTGCGTATGCTGTTCGGGGCCAGGAGCCCCCCTTTCCGGTCACGGCTCACTCTACCAGGGCGATTAGTACTTCCTGTGCATTCCGACACCAGGCGTCGGTTTCTCAGGTGTGCAAGGCTGCCACTTGGACCTCGGTGCACACTTTTTCCAAGTTTTACAGAGTTGATGTTGCAGATTCTTCTAATGCTGCTTCCGGCCGCCAAGTTTTGCAGGCTGTGGTGTGAGGCGCGTCTGGCACCTCCTGGAGATCTCTTTTGTTGGGTACTGTTGTTCTTGTTGCCCACCCCTCGTTGTGACACTGCTTTGGGACATCCCCATATGTCAAGAATAGAGGCTGCCTCCGTCAATGAGCGATTGAGAAAATAGGATTTTTTGACTTACCATAAAATCCTTTTCTCTGAGTTCATTGACAGACACAGCACCCACCCCTCTTTTGTTGAGTTTGTACTGCTTGCTACGAACTGAGTTGCTGAGCAGGGCTGGAGGGGTTATGCAAAGTGAGGACTGCCCCCTGGGAGGGGCTGTGTCTGCTTTGAGCTGAACTTCGTTCTGCCTAGTCCACTCCTAGTGAAAGCTGCATAAACCCCACATGTCAAGAATAGAGACTGCGTCCGTCAATGAACTCAGAGAAAAGGATTTTACGGTAAGTCAAAAAATCCTATTTTTGTAAATATTTTTATATCTTTTCATGTGACGCACACTGAAGAAATTACACTTTTCTACAATGTAAAGTAGTGAGTGTACGGCTTGTATAACTGTGTAAATTTGCTGTCCCCTCAAAATAACTCAACACACAGCCATTAATTTCTAAATTGATGTAGTCAAAAGTGAGTATACCCCTAAGTGAATATGTCCAAATTGGGCCCAAAGTGTGAATATTTTGTGTGGCCACTATTATTTTCCAGCACTGCCTTAACACTCTTGGGCATGGAGTTCACCAGAGCTTCACAGGTTGCCACTGGAGTCCTCTTCCACTCCTCCATGACATCATGGAGCTGGTGAATGCTAGAGACCTTGTGCTCCCCCACCTTCTGTTTGAGGATGCCCCACAGATGCTCAATAGGGTTTAGGTTTGGAAACATGCTTGACCAGTCCATCACCTTTACCCTCAGCTTCTTTAGCAAGGCAATGGTAGTCTTGGAGGTGTGTTTGGGGTCGTTATGTTGGAATACTGCCCTGCGGCCCAGTCTCCAAATGGAGGGGATCATTCTCTGCTTCAGTATGTCACAGTACATGTTTGCATTCATGGTTCCCTCAATGAACTGTAGTTTCCCAGTGCCGGCAGAACTCATGCAGTCCCAGACCATTACATCCCACCACTATGCTTGACTGTAAGCAAGACACACTTGTCTTTTTACTCCTCACCTGGTTACCGCCACACATGATTGACACCATCTGAACCAAATATGTTTATCTTGGTCTCATCAGACCACAGGACATGGTTCCAGTAATCCATGTCTTTAGTTTGCTTGTCTTCAGCAAACTGCAGGCTTTCTTGTGCATCATCTTTAGAAGAGGCTTCCTTCTGGGATGACAGCCATGCAGACTAATTTGATACAGTGTGCGGCATATTGTCTGAGCACAGACAGGCTGACCCCCCACCCCTTCAACCTCCGCAGAAATGCTAGCAGCACTCATACATCTATTTCCCAAAGACAACCTCTAGATATGACGCTGAGCATGTGCACTCAACTTCTTTGTTCGGCCATGGCGAAGCCTGTTCTGACAGGAACCTGTCCTGTTAAACCGCTGTATGGTCTTGGCCACCACGCTGCAGCTCAGTTTCAGGGTCTTGGAAATCTTCTTGTAGCCTAGGCCAGCTTTATGTGGAGCAACAATTATTTTTTTCAGATCCTCAGAGATTTCTTTGCCATGAGGTGCCATGTTGAACTTCCAGTGACCGGTATGAGAGAGTGAGATCGATAACACCAAATTTAACACACCTGCTCCCCGTTCACACCTGGGACCTTGTAACACTAGCGAGTCACATGACACCAGGGAGGGAAAATGGCTAATTGGGCCCAATTTTGACATTTTCACTTAGGGGTGTACTCACTTTTGTTGCCAGCGGTTTAGACATTAATGGCTGTGTGTTCAGTTATTTTGAGGGAACAGCAAATTTACATTGTTATACAAGCTGTACACTCACTACTTTACATTGTAGCAAAGTGTCATTTCTTAAGTGTTATCACATGAAAAGATAGAATAAAATATTTATAAAAATGTGCGGGGTGTACTTACTTTTGTGAGATACTGTACCCATTTTTCCACGCACTTTACATGGTTTGGGCCAAGGCCAAACAAACTATGTTCCTCACTAACCTGTGAGGCCACTGGATGTGTGGTATAAACTGTATGTAGCTGTGGCCACATACAGCACTGTGTTCTGGGTGTGAGCCGAGTCTTTTGTCTTATAGCCGAAACACAGAAGAGTCTACCGCAGCGGCGCTCAACCGCTCAGAGCAAACAATGTATTTTAGCAATAAATACAAAGCTTCCTCTGATGGGTTGGGTTAAAGTTAGTGAGATCATCAGTCCGCCTCTCTGACTCAGCCAATCAGGAAACTTTGTATTGATTGTTAGAATACATTGCTTGCTCTAAGCGGCTGTGGTAAACTTCTGTATGAGACAAAAAGTCTTGGCTCGAATCCGGAACACAATGCAGTATGCTGTATGTGGCCGCAGCTACATCGTTTATACAGCACATCCAGCGGCCTCACAGCTTAGTGTGGCCCAGCTTGGCCTAAACAAACTATGTAAAGTGTGTGTAAAAATGGAGTTCTTCTTTAAGCTATGTGCTCTTTGTTGCTTCATTTGAGCTGTCAAAGTACCTACACTGGAGATTGTTCCCTGCAGCTGGGGGCGAGTTTATAATCAGCGTATTTTATAGCTGAGGGAGGAGCCACTGTTAGATTGGATCTCAACCGTTTACAGAGGCTGGCTCAAACTTTACTTGCTTTTGAATGTGGCTGTTTATTACAAGCAGTTACTGCAGAGGAAATCATTGAGTCCTGTTGTTTACCCGCTAGACATAAATGATGAATTTACATATTTCCTGATGTTTCTTCCATAATTTTTTCCCCCTGTGAAACTCCCAAAAAGGCTGTGCGAGGTAGTTCTAGCATACTTCTCTCTGGCAGCTGCCCATATAATTGTGGCCTAGGAAAACCTCTGAATAAAGCAAACCCGAATCCAGTTGCTCTGCTTTACAACAATGGCATTTTGTTTTTCTGCCATGCCAGGAAAGACAATATAAGGACCCATTTTATTTATTTTACTTCTGCTGTCTGTTTTGGCACGAAGTTTGCAGAGCAAAGCAGGAAAAGCTTGTTATGAAGAAAAGAAAAAAAAAAACTTTTCAGAATAGTTTTTTTCCCAAGATGGGAATCCCTTCAATATTCTAATTCTTGATTCTGTACTGTTATTCTACTATACGCTATGTTAAAGGATTACTTTCATACTGGGACCATTTGAGTGACCAAATATTCTGGGAACATCTAATTCCAAGGCAGTGACTAGCAAATAATGACTACACAGTCACTGTAATCATGCTAATAAGGAAATGAGGGAACAGCAAGGTGTGGGAAATCTTTGTTTCTTTATTTAAAGGATAAGTTCACTTTAAAAAAAAAATGCACTTTTTTTGGCAGGTAAATGTGCATTTATTATTTTTGTTGCAGGAGCCTGCAAAGCTAACACAGCGCTGTGGTAGTTCATTGATAACTACAAGCCGACAACTGTTAAGGATGTCGCGGCTTCATTCATCTAGACAGAGCTTTGTGTATGAATGACATGGCCGCGTGGGCAGAGCCCCGAACGGCTGCGCTGTTTCCAAACAGTGCCAGCTAATACTGGGAAATCCTCCCTTTATTGCTGCCACAGGGAGAGGGGGCAGCGGGCGGCGGCTGCAACATTGGGAACATGTTCCTCCCTAAAATCAGGTGGAACATGTAACATGTTCCCAAAGGTGAACTTCTCCTTTAAACCTCTGTTGGGGTTTTTACTCCTTACTTAAAATGATCAGAAATTCTGTATTTTCTTCAGAATGGAGATACACCGAATAGAGGGGCATGCCACTATGCTGTTCAAAATACAAAATAAGGAGTTAAATCGGGATTACAGTCGACCCCCGCAAAGTCGCGGTTCAGAGTTTGCAGCCCCAGTGGTTCACGGATTTTTTCCCAGCCTAGCATTCTGGCATCATAACAGTTTAATGCATGTCACTATCGAGAGTTTCGCTGAGTGTTCTTCATTTTGTTCTTTTTAAAGCCATAAGATGGCATCCAAACATCCCCCTCCTGAAGCGCCTGAATAATAGGCACCACCCGAGGCATTTAATAGGCAATTATAGGCTTTTTTTTTTTTTTGCCACATCCAAAATTTGCGGATTGTCACAATTCGTGGATGCTCAAACAACATAACCCCCTAGAATTTCTGGGGTCGACTGTATTCTAAAAATCAAAAATGTAATCTATTGCAGCTTTCCTATCCTTAGATGTGATGGCTGCATTTGTTTTTGATTTTTTAAGATATTTTTTCCTTTATTTTTATTTGGTGGTCCTGCCAGTAAGTCCGTTATTTTTCAACTTCCTTTAATAGCCCAAGCTGTCCATCATATAAAAAAAAAAACCTGTTGCGGTAACGGCTTTAAAGTTCGGCTTTAATTCGTTAGTCATCCATCTAACACCATCATCTCCCCAGATTGACAGTACTACTGTCCAAAGGTGTCTCCATTTTTCCTCCATCCAGAGTGGAGACACCCTAAGACAGGATGTATGTTATTAGCAGGATCACCAGTAGAAAATTAAAGGTAAAAAAAATTGAAATGCAGCCACTGCATTTAAGGATTTGGTAAGCTGCTCTACGGGAATAATTCATTATACGACCAATGTTGTAATGAAGTATTCCCTTAGTCTGCAATACATTACATTTTTGGTTTTAAGATTAATAATGCTTTAACCCTTTAGTTGGAATTATAAAATTGAAAGCATAGTGATATGCAAGGTGTCACTTTTTGCATATGGGTTGATATTGCCATGTTGGGTAAAGATTTTAAATCTGTGTGCAATAATGATTAGTCATGTTGTGTTTCTGCATATTGGAAGGATAGTTTCATGGTGCTCTGCTTGATGTATCCTCATTCTTGAGAGAATATAGAGTTTTTGTTTTTAATCACTTATTATACACTGTTTAAATTGTAAGTTGTTCTGATCTTTCAGGCAGAAATATTTCCCTCCTCTTTGCTATAACATCCTCCATGATTTTTGAGCATGCCTGAGGTAATGTGTGCCCATTTTTGAGGTCTGGTGCCTGTTGTTGGATAGGAAGACCTGACCCACAATTAACTATATTGAACACCATCGGGATGAATTATATGGCCGAGATAAGGGCTCTGTGCAGGACACCAGTGTCCCTCCACACCAAACTCATCAGACCATGTCTATATGTAGCTGGCCTTCTATATAGGGGCACAGTCCTGCTCAAACAAATAAGTTGAAAGTGATCAGTTTGTCTAAAATGCCTTTGTAAGCTGTAGCATTGAAGGTACTCCTTATTTGAAACACCTGACATTTAGAGAGGTCCTTTTGACCATATAGTACATCTCTAACTCCAAAGCCAAACTTAGCAGTGCCATTTTTCTTCCATTACACTGTTGTCTTGCATGTGGATTGCTTAGATTTATATTTGTGTATATTCTGCATGATAGAGAATCTAGCTTTGCAGTTTTGTACACTGGGGAATTCTTGTACACTCATCTGGCCACAGGAGTTCCTAAGAGAATTATAACACCCAAGATCTGGTATGCCAACAGCCTTACAGAACTGGAATTTTGGTTTAGAGAGGAGTTGGCATTTAACGTTTTTGGATCCAGTCTAGTGGCAGATTCACTTTCTTGAATAGATTATTCTGTCTGATCAGCCCATCTTCCAGAGGCCATAGAAGTTCTTGGTTGAAGCAGAAACCCCACAGAGTGGCCACCTTCTGAGACCAACGTTGGGACCTCTTTATTTGGTCTATTAAATTTGCTAGCTCTCTCTAACTCCGTGACTTACAAATGTGTTATACAACATATAGATATCTTGCATCTGTGTGATGCCCACACAGAGGTTAGTCTGGCCTCCCCTTTTGGGTGGTCTGGTCACCACATCTGCATGCTCTACATCACTATGGTATACCACATCAGAGGTGTACCGAGGCCTAATATGTATCATTTCTGTCACCACACTGTAAAAAAAAAATGTAGGATGGGTCATTCAACTTAGCTGGAGATGACATCTGCAGCACTACTCATTAACTCCTGCTTGGTACTTTCGAGAAACGTATCCTGAATTCATTCTAAACATGTGAAAAGTTATTTTTACAATTGTATTTAAAGAACTGTTCCAACCAAAACATATTATTTTCATATTTCATCGTAATAAGTCAGGCTTTAAATATGGCTGGAGCTTCAGTGCTGTTGGGGACCCCTGCAGAGAGATCTCACCCACTGACCAGGTGGTTCTTCATTTATAGAGATTCTACTAGTGGATGCTTGTGGTGACAGCCTGCTGAGCTGAAACTCCACTACTAGCCTGTCAGATCTGTTTTTGGGGCTGGGGCTTTTGATTCCTTTTAAGCCACAAAACCAAAACCTGTTTGGTTACACTTCCTTCTTTCTTCCAAAGCCCTACTTTTTATAAAGCTATGGTGTCAAAGCACTGCACTGATGATGACCAGCAAGCCCGAAACAGTTGAAATCTGTTTGAAATGGAAGGCTCTACTACTTTCTAAAGCAGTGTTTTTGGATGTGCAGTTAGTCCAGAAGCAAAAAGGAATGATTTTCATGGCTGTACCTATTGTTCTAAAATGAGGAATATACATGTTAGTGGAAGGGAGACAGGTAGATACATTATTCCTTTTAAGAAGGCTTTACTGTGCTATGCACTGAATTAGTGGGAGGCTTTTGGCCACTTTTATCCCACACCCCACCGTAACTTAGTTATATTTTCTCACTAGAGGGTGCTCTGCACATACAAAGTATATGATGCCGGGATGCTGGAATTGAATTTACTTGCTTCCTTCCTAATGCCAGAAAAAAGTCACACCTCAATTGCAGAAACCTAATTTTGCTAATTGGCAGGTTTTCTGGGTAGCTCATTTGCAGATTGAGGACCTCAGGAGGTACAAACATTTTGACTACAATATATTTGCACCTATTTACAGTATGGTTTTGCAAATGTTTGTTGCTTTTTTGGTCTGATTTTGGTGTTGTTCTATAAAGATTGGCTTCTCCTTCCATTTATCCAGTGTTAAACTGAAAGCCTACATCCTTGCCAAGTACTGATTTGCATCATTCTATACAGCTACTTTTACAGCCCACACTTTAAAGCGCCACCCAACAGTGGAACTTTCGCTGGTCAGATTCCTCCCCCTCCCTCAGGTGTCACATTTAGCACCTTTCCGGGGAGATGGGGGGGGGGGGATACCTGTCTTTGACAGGTGTCCTTTTCCCCACATCCGGTAGCCCGGGCCTCGCCCGCTGACGTCGGCAGCCCGGCTTCCTCCTCCTCTGCTGCCATGGCCAGTGAGAAAGCGCAGCGGCAGCTCGCGCATGCGCAGTAGGAGCCTGGCCGCGAAGCCAAAAGGCTACACTTCCAGCTTCCCTTACCTTCAATGGCGGTGGCAGCACTCAACCAGCCAATCCGAAGATCGGCCATGTCGCAAATATCTGGACTCTAGGACAGATACGTGTCCTCATGTTAAAAGTCAGCAAATACTGTATGTGTAGCTGCTGACTTTCAGTTTTTAAAGGAGTGGCGGCAGGTGGCGGACCTCTGCTTTAAGCTGAACTCCGGGATAAGCAAATCTTGTCTAAATTCATGGGGTATTCTTACTTGCCTCTTGATGTGCTTTGTGCATTTCTTCCAAATCTGTGCAGTAATCCAGTGTAAAACTTTACCTCTGTGCAGGAGCGTTCTATAATAAAGATTGGACAATGCTGCGCTCTTCTTGTGCAGGGTGACTGGTCTTGTCTCCGCCCCCTTCTGTCGGTTTGTACGGGCAGCCTGTAGTGGTTGGAGTTGTTGGGCTGCTCCCAGAGCTTTGCTTTCTGCACAGGCTATATACAGCACAGTGAAGATTCCCCTGCTACTTTTACAAGGTAAAATCTGGGTGTGCACATGAAGCTGGTGCACACAGTGGATTTTTATGCTTGGTGGCTAGTGAGGAATATATGTAAATTGTTTTTTTTTTCTGCCCAGAGTTTAGCTTTAAAGAAAAAAAAAATATGATGTGTATGTTCTATGACATTTTCAATGTGTTTAATGGAATTTTCTGCCATGACTAGAATTATCCTTTAGTAACTGAAGCCCATTGTGTCTTGGGACCTACCTGCAACACAACCATTAGCTCTTTACAACGAATGCTTCTCCCCATGTCTTCTCCTAAGGTCAAGTGATGTATCAGTTATAATTGGTGTCCAGCAGAAGAAACATGCTGTTCTTCCTACTTAATGGCAGGGACTGATATGATGGGGTTTCGAGGGATTCCTCTCCAGTAAAGCCATAATGCCCACCAAAAAATGTGGGAGAAGGGAATACTGCTCCAGTAAGGGAATTTTCAAGGTTCTGTGTACCTCATAATAAGGATGGTTTTACCTGGGTTGGTCAGAGTCTGGGAAGGCAGAGAACCCATGGTGCTTCTGCCATGTGGAGGTGGCATCACAGGGGTGCCAAAGAATCACTATGGGTTTGGTACCCCACTGAGAGACACTTGCCGTGGGTTATGGCACCCTTGCTTTTTAATACTTTTTAGGTCAGCCCTATGGCCAGCTTGAAGCAATATATATATATATATATATATATATATATATATTTTTTTTTTTTTTGTATAGCACGAAGCACAGCACTTCTTTTTACACAAAAGCACATTTTAGGGCTTTTTGGCACTGGATAAACACAGGTCACCGCTGGGGCACGATGGTGTGATATACAGTGCTGGAAAATGCTGCAGGTCTGAATTTTTCTGCACTGCGCTGGATGTCACTGCTTGTCGCCACATTGCAGCGGAACACAACACACTGTGCTGCTGTGTGGAGACATAAATGCAGTGTCCCTATCCCTATCGGAATAACCTATCTTAAGTCCACAAAGACAGAGGGTGCAGGTTCTGCGGGCATGTCCAAAGGTCAGGGGCAGGATCTGTAACCTTTGGGTCTTTTTCCTCTCACAATCAGGGTCTCCTTCCAAGTACTCGAGGATCAGGTTGAGCTGTTCCCTAAGGATTGGGGTCTGGAAGGCTTCAGTTAGGTGTACCAGAGTACCTTGCTCCGTCAGAAGCTGTGTGTCCCAAACCTAATAAATGAATGAGGAGGCCCTTCCTATTTGGAGGAGGACCACAGCACCCCTCATGAAATATTTTGTGTTTGGTTTTCCAGCTTGTGCTTTTTTGTTTTTGAATATACACCATGGAAATGCGCTCTTTCTAATAAACTTTTTTTTTTTTTTTATAGTAGGGATAACCTCAGGTAAGAGGCACCTGCTCTCTTTATGGAGAAGTGATAGCATTTTCAGAACCCTCAACAGAAAACATTCAACACATTGTTAAATTACAGTCTCTGCTTTGGCCATACTGAAAATACAAACCTCTCGCTTTGCCAGATTATGTCTGGTATGTGTGTGATGTGGCCGGCCGTTCGCTCTATTCTTTATGATGCCACCAAATGACTTTCAAACTGAACCACAGCCTGGGCTGGAAGTCCTCAATGTACAGTTCTGGTTAGCAATTCATTAAACGTCGTTTTCATCCCCAAATTGACTTTATTATATGACAAAACCATAGAATGGGCTCTGCTCTCTTTTTGGATCTCCTGACCCTCTGTCGTAAGGAATATTTATATTGTCTTTTAGTCATTTGTGCCATAGCTGCTTGCCCAGTTTTTTTTATGAAATGCAGAGCAAGTCACTTCTGTGCCACTTTAGAGACACGTGAATGCTTTCACAGGCTGTTAAATGGAAAAAACAAAATCCGTGTTTCTGAGAGTCTGGGTGTGCTAAAATAGAAGTAAACATTGACTATATGACATTTACACAGATCAGGTATAACTTTATGACCACTCACCTAATATTGAGTAGGTCTCCCTTTTGTCACCAAAACAGCTCTGACTCATGGAAGCCACTAATTCGCCAAAGATACTCTGTGGTATCTGGCACCAAACCAT
Source organism: Glandirana rugosa (assembly GCA_018402905.1). Taxonomy (NCBI): domain Eukaryota; kingdom Metazoa; phylum Chordata; class Amphibia; order Anura; family Ranidae; genus Glandirana; species Glandirana rugosa. The sequence goes on from BLSH010251582.1 coordinate 1,575,473, forward strand.
AGCCCACTGGCATCAGGCAAAACTGTTTACATAAAAGGGTGCACTTGGTCGGTAACAGTGTTTAGGTAAGTGTTAAGTAAAATCCACATGCATGGCTGCCTTACGCTTGCCTTATTTTCATACTGCACCCTGGTGACACTTGACATCTTTTTCCCCCCGGGTAATAAATGTGCACACACCCAGCCATCCACATGATGTAAAAAAAAATGTGATTCATCAGACCAGACATCTTGCTCCGTGGTCCAATTCTGATACTCACTTGCCCATTGTAGGCACTTTTGGCTATGGACACGGCTCAGTATGGTCACCCTGACGGATCTGCGGCTGCTTGGCGCTATAAGCAACAAACTGCGATGCTCATTTTTTCTGCTTTCAACAGATCAACTTCAGGGACAGCATGTTTACTTGCTTCCTATATCCCACCCACTTTCAGATGCCATTGTAACAAGATAATCAGTGTTCTTCACTTAACCAGTTACCTTTTATAAAGTTATGGCTGATCGGTGCAGTTTGCTAGTAAATGTGTATCATAAACAATTGCTGCTTATCTCCTGCAGCTGCTTTGGAGCCAGTACCTGTCTAAATGATTTACAGAAATGACTGCATTTCTCAGGGCGGTTTCCTGATGCTAGTAACAGTGGATCTTGCCTTTGTAATATGTTTGGAAACAGCCACTTGTAGTTTCCATTATAAGCCCATGCGGCAGTGCACAAGCACAAAAGAGTGTTGTCATCCTTTTCCTTATGTACCCAGAGGTAATAATTAAAAGTAGATGTAAATCCAATCACTAATATAAGCTTTAACATGTTAATGTAATTTCAGAAGCAATGTTCTGCATTTTTAATTTTGCAGCTTTCATTAAAATAATAGGTAATCTCGCCATGAAGGCCTGTTTGGGCACTTCCTGAGTGACAACGCTCTTTCCTTGACTCCCAATTATTTCCTCTTGTTATCACTCTGTTACGCACACTCCCAAAGACCATGGTGACCATGGTTATGCGCATCACACAGGCACTGGCAAATTGTTGTCACCATTTGTAAACCTGCACTGAGAAGTCCTATAGGATGTAAGTGCAGGAAGTGAATGCAAAGAAACCGCAGGAGATCAATAGCACTGAGATACAACAAAGGATAAAAAAGTGAATTTTTTTATTTTTTAAATGAATGTATATGATAGTGCTACTGTAATTCAAGAACTGGTACACATCAGCCAGTTCTACATATAATCTACCCTCCTAGAATGCAATTTTGTTTGCTTTTTAAGTGTCGGCTAATTTCCTAAAATGTTGCTTTAGAATACTTTTTCTTGGTACATATTAACTCATTAGTATTGCAGAGTTCTCCTCTAAATTGTGTGTATTCCAGCTAGCTGGGGGTCCTCTGTCCCTCTCTTTTGTGAACTTGAGAGGCTACCCTGTTGAATTGTTGATCAGTATTAGTTACGGGTTTCATTCTTAGACTTCATCCTTTCGGCCTTTTTTAATTCATGTGAACAGATAAGACCTAGGCAGGCAACACAAAAAGCATTCACTCCTTTTGTAGATTAGAGAGTCTCTGCTGAATACAGTCCAGTGTATAATCTCAAAGCTAAACTCGTTGTAATCCACTTGTTGTGGGACTTCAGGAACGTGAAGTGTCCTGGCGGAGAGGACTCTGTGTACACCGTTTGTTCTCCTGCAGATCTATTTGTGGGGAGTCACGCGTAACAATGGGCAAGGGTTTTTGTCCATCACTGATCATCGACCAGCTTTGCGCTAAGTGTGCCAAAAGCCAAGAAACCTTTCCTTTTTTTTTTCTTTTTTTTTTTTTAATGACAACAGTGAGGGATGAATCTGTGTTCGGATACAAGGGATGAGTGGTGTTAGGGAGGAATAGCTGTTTATTCTCAATTAATTCTCTTCTCACAGCCTGGGACTCACTCACTTTCCATTTTCACCTATCAAGTGGCTTGTTTCTCTGCCGCAATGACTTGTTTTTCATTATTTAAAGGGTGGAATTTCCTTTGCAAGCCCTCCTAGAAAACATTTGCAATGTCTTTTCTTGTGCTTGATGAAACAAAACGGTAATTTTGAGTACGTTTTGCGTTCTTTGAGTATTTTTATATTTAGTGTGAAATTCCTGTCTTTATCTGCTTGCTGGTCCTCAGTGACCCAACAAGAAATCTATCTGAAGTGAGGGAAATCCCTTCTTAAGCTGGCTACAGATGGATCAAATCTCTGCCGGTTCAGCAAGGACCGGCCAAGATTCAATCCATCTATGGGCAGGTTGATTGTACTGCTTGGGTACAACCAGCATGTCAGATTGTTAGCATGTAATTATTGCCAGCAGCTACAGCCCCTAGCAGTAATCACCGTGTTCTCCCAGAAGGGATGGCTCCCCTTGATGTCCCTCCGCGGAAGGGATTTCCCCATCAACACTAACTGTGTTGATGGGAGAATCAAGCGATTTTCTTTCCTGCAACCTGTAATATCACATTATCTATGGCCTTCTTGGAAACCCTGAGAGTTCCGTTAGCCTTATAAACAGTCTGATGTTAGTCAGATCTGAATGGCCCGAACAAAGAGGGATAGTAAAACAGTGCAGTGTTACTAATTTGGAAGCAGAACATCCATATGTAAAAGCTCAAATATGACTACCCCTAGGTTTTTCACATTAAAGTTATGTGCATTAAAGAAACTCCCCTCTCCCCCCAAAAAAGGCAAATGTGAGTAGTCACTAACATTGTCCATAAGCTCCCTGCAGCTGAACTTTTCTCCATTATTGGCTTACTATGCCTCCTTCTGCCATGAACAGAAACCACTAGATTGCAATCTGTTGAAATGTTTGTTTTACCAAGTAATACAGTATCTCACAAAAGTGAGTACACCCCTCACATTTTTGTAAATATTTTATTATACCTTTTCATGTGACAACACTAAAGAAATGATACTTTGCTACAATGTAAAGTAGTGAGTGTACAGCTTGTATAACAGTGTAAATTTACTGTCCCCTCAAAATGACTCAACACACAGCCATTAATGTCTAAACTGCTGGCAACAAAAGTGAGTACACCCCTAAGTGAAAATGTCCAAATTGGGCCCAAAGTGTCAATATTTTGTGTGGCTTCCATTATTTTCCAGCACTGCCTTAATCCTCTTGGGCATGGAGTTCACAGTTTTCCACTGGAGTCCTCTTTCACTTCTACATGACTACATGACGACATCACGGAGCTGGTGGATGTTAAAGACCTTGCTCTCCTCCACCTTCCGTTTGAAGATGCCACACAGATGCTCAATAGGGTTTAGGTCTGGAGACATGCCTGGCCAGTCCATCACCTTTACCCTCAGCTTCTTTAGCAAGGCACTGGTCATCTTGGAGGTGTGTTTGGGGTTGTTATGTTGGAATACTGCCCTGCGGCCCAGTCTCCAGAGGGAACCAGGCTCTGCTGCAGTATGTCACAGTACATGTTGGTATTCATGGTTCCCTCAATGAACTGTAGCTCCTCAGTGTCGGCAACACTCATGCAGCCCCAGACCATGACACTCCCACCACCATGCTTGACTGTAGGCAAGACACACTTGTCTTTGTACTCCTCACCTGGTTGCTGCCACACACGCTTGACACCATCTGAACCAAATAAGTTTATCTTTGTCTCAACAGACCACAGGACATGGTTCTAGTAATCCATGTCCTTAGTCTGCTTGTCTTCAGCAAACTGTTTGCGGGCTTTCTTGTGCATCATCTTTAGAAGAGGCTTCCTTATGCCATGCAGACCAATTTGATGCAGTGTGCGGCATATTGTCTGAGCACTGACAGGCTGACCCCCCCACCCCTTCAACCTCTCCAGCATTGCTGGCTGCACTAGCATAGATATATCTATTTCCCAAAGTCAACCTCTGGATATGACGCTGAGCACATGCACTCAACCCCTTTGGTCGACCATGGCACAAGGCCTGTTCTAAGTGCAACCTGTCCTGTTTAAACCACTGTATGGTCTTGGTCACAGTGCTGCAGATCAGTTTCAGGGTTTTGGCAATCTTCTTATAGCCTAGGCCATCTTTATGTAGAGCAACAATTATTTTTTTCATATCCTCAGAGATTTCTTTACCATGAGGTGCCATGTTGAACTTCCAGTGGCCAGTATGAGAGAGTTAGAGCGATAACACCAAATTTAACATACCTGCTCCCCATTCACACATGAGATCTTGTAACACTAACGAGCCACATGACACCGGGGAGGGAAAATGGCTAATTGGGCCCAATTTGGAAATTTTCACTTAGGGGTGTACTCCCTTTACTTGACAGTGGTTTAGACATTAATAGCTGTGTGTTGAGTTATTTTGAGGGAACAGCAAATTTACACTGTTATATAAGCTGTACACTCACTACTTTACATTGTAGCAAAGTGTAATTTCTTCAGTGTTGTCACATGAAAAGATAAAATATTTACAAAAATCTGAGGGGTGTACTCACTTTTGTGAGATACTGCATATATAGATAGATATTCAAGCCTCCTCTGATGCCAGTTTCAGGTGTAAGGTGTTTTTTGTTTTGTATTTTTTTCCCGCTTTTTGTTTTTTTCCTATCCTTCAGGTGGATTGCTTTTAGATGTCCTTATAGCGTAATAGAGTAATACTGTGTCCTCTCATGTACGAATAAGAAAATTACATTTTTGACATACCTGTAAAAATCCTTTTTTTGGAGTGCATCATGGGATATAGGTCCCTCTCCTCCTGTTTTGTATGATTCACTTAGGACTTGCTAACAAAACTGAGGCATGCTGGGTGTGCGAGGAGTTACACTAGGCTGTCCTTAAAGCAGTAGTGAACTGCAGATGGTTACAAAAAAAAAAAATCCCTGCAAGGTAATGTCATAATGTGCTAGTATGCATCGCATACTAACACATTGTGAAAAACTTGCCTTAGCACAACCTTACCTTAGAGATGTTACCGCAGAGGGCTGACCTCTTCCCCCGGTATTCCTTCCGGGTTCGCATGAGTGGCCAGGGGCGTGATGGCATCACGTGGGAGGCGCCATTTACGGCACGTGCTTTGAAGGTCCGGCACTGTAAGCCAGACCTTCAGAGCACGTGCACTCTGAATATCTCCTAAACTGTGCAAGTTTAGGAGATATTCACAGTACCTACGGCTAAGTCTTATTATAGGCGTGTCTGTAGGTACAAGTGATGTAACAGAGTTTACGATCACTTTAAAATTCTTTGTTTGCCAGTGTCCAAATCATCTGGAGGTAGAAGTATAACCCAGTTGTCCATCACTAATTATGTGTCCTTTGATGTACCCTTATGAAAATCCATTAAATTCACAAATAATTACATAGTTAGATGTTCTGCATACACATGCGCTGAGGAGGAACTCACTAAAAGGGGGAGAGAGATGAGAGATGACCTTATCAGTCTTTTGCTTCTCCTTCACTATCCAGTCATAGACTGGGGGCAGAGTGTAAATCTCAGGACTTGATGGACAGAAATACAATTCCTTTGGAATGTTCAACTGCCCCCACAATTATTTTTCAACTGTTTGCCGAGAGTTCAGCTTTTAGGCAAACCTACTGTTATGGGCAAAAGGGGGAAGTATGTAGGTAGACTTTCAGTAGCCAGTCAGAAATCAAGAAGTAATCCTGTCTGCAGAATTGCAAACATTGGATTACGTTGTCAGTCTCCTGATGCTATGCAGCTATATAGCACTACAGGGGCTGGTGGACAACAAGAGTATGTCCTTCTGGCAGCTAAACATTTCCTTAATAACTATTTAATCTGTTTGTCTGCTTGGAGTTGCCCTTTACAAAAGGAGAACTTACAAGGTCAATATGACTTTAAAAGTAGATGACATTAAGCTATGGAAAATAGGGGGGCTTAACCACAGTCTTCATCTGATGCATAGGACAAATCACACAATGTACCCACTCATAGGAAACATCAGGAGCCCGTCCACCACACAATAACAGGAGGCGTGCTTGTGAAGTGAGGAAAATATCCATTTTTATGAGGAGGCCGTATCCAACAATAACAAAATAAATAGACAAAATAATTAGAGGGAGAGGAAAACGTTCAGGCTGTATTTTTAGATCTTTGTTCTTCCAATATGTATATCAAATTTATGCGGCAGCTTCTAACCAACCAGAAATTAAAGGGAAACGCTTGTGCCCCCCGCTGGGCTGTTTTGTCTCTTTCAAGGTCCTCATTAGGGTAAATGGTGCTGCATATTTTTAAAAGATTCCAGTTGGATACAAGAACAGAGCCCATTTTGATGTGTGGGTTGAATTAGGTTAAAGGGAAGCTATAATATTTATCTAATATATATTACAGTATATGGCCAACAGCTTGTGAACGCCTGACTATTACACATAGTACATAGCCAAAAAGTTTGTGATTGAGTTCAGGTGTTTCCAGTAAAGGCCTACAGCATATAAAGACATTTTAAAAAATTGTGCACTTCCAACCTTGTGGTAAAATTTTGGGGGCCTTTTCTGTTCCAGCATAACTGTGCCCCTATGTACAAAACCAGCTTTATGAAGACTAGTTATGGGCGCGGGCGTGTTCAGATCAAACCCACCAGGAAACTGTCGCTGCACAGCGCCAATCGTAGACAGTGAGGCATTTCCCGACCACAGCTGCACATGTACACGCTGGCTATGATTGGCAATGTGCAGTGCCGGCTTCCTGGCGGGTTCGATCCAAACATGCCTGAGCCCATCTCTAATGAAGACATGGTTTGGCTGGTTCGGTGTAGAGGAATTTGAGTGGCCTGCACAGAGTCTTGACCTCAACCCTACTGAAAGCATATTATTCGGCTAGTACCAATTCCTAGACATGTTTCTTATTCAACATCGGTATATGACCTCACCAATCCTCTTCTGGCTAAATGGGCACACATTTTCCATAGTTTTGCTCCAAAATCTCGTGGAAAGCAATTCCAGAAGAATAGAAGCTGTTATTGCTGCAAGGTATGGCAATGTCCTATTAATGCCTAAGAGTTTGGAATAGATTTCCAACAAGCTTAGGTCACCTGATGGTCAGGTGTCCACAGACCTTTGGCCATTTAATCAGGATGAGAATAGACAGGGTTTTAATAGCTGTGGTGGGGGGGGGGGGGCCTGTCTAAATTAGAGTGTTTGTAAAGGCAGACGTTTCTTTTTACAGTAAAGGTAAAAAAAAAAAAAACCTCCTGCATGCAGCTCCCCCTGAGCCCAATCTCGATCCAGCAATGTGCACGAGAGCCAAGGCTCTCCTGGGTCTCTTGCTCCTCGTTGGCTCAGTTACAGCAGCTATAGATCAGAGGCAGTGACGGGGGGGGGGGGGGCAGCCCTGCTCTGTGTGT
>BLSH010251582.1:1585734-1596703 GCA_018402905.1 Glandirana rugosa
TATACTGGTAATTTTTTTTTTTTTTTTTTTTTTTTTTAGGGTAACACACACTTTAACTGCTCAAATGGTCATATAAATAGTGAATATCCATCACCAATGGCTGAAAACTTTTGTGTGTGAAACCACCACCTTTTATAGAAATGCATGCTTACATGACCCTCTATATAAAGAAAGCTCATCAAGGCTTATAACGGAGCAACCCAGCTTTGGGTCATCAGAAGTGGCTCTAGATGTTCTCCCCAAAGTGCAAGAGATTGTAGGATGATAGTGTAAAACCCTTTTACTTGATTTATTTAAATTTAAAATCACACTTGCATCAAATAAATGGACATAGCACTATACAGTAAAAGTACTTGCCAGCCGAATACAAGCAAACCACCGCAGTTCCAGGAACGCAATGACGTCAGCAGGCTGCTCCGCCCTATGCGTTTTGTCACACATTACAAGGTTCGGGGCATCTGAGGTTCAATGGGATTGATTTACTAAAACTGGAGAGTGCAAAATCTGGGGCAGCTGTGCATAGTAGCCAATTGGCTTTTAACTTCAGCTAGTTCAATTAAGCCTTGACAGAAAAACCTGGAAGCTGATTTCTATGCAGAGCTGCACCAGATTTTGCACTCTCCAGTTTTAGTAAATGAACCCAATGCCTTTTGAAAACGGTGCAGGAAATGCTTAGAACGCACCTTTCCTGCACCACATTCTGGTGCTAACCAGCTCTAAGAGTGGTCCACACCTGTCTTTGGAGAAATTTACTCTCACTTCTTGTGTGTCTCTAGGATACGAAGTGAAGGGATAATCTCCCCAATATGAAAAAAATAACTATACCCGCAACTGACCAAAAAAGGTTTTGACAATAAATGGACCTAAAAAAATATATATATATAATTGCTACATAAAGCATTTCATAACTTTTATTTGAAATCTGATTTAGGCTGGGTTCACATTATCCGACAAAAAAACGGTCCTACTTTGATCCTACGCTGCTGTGCGATTTACGGTCCTACATGGGGTCAAAGTCGGACCGTTTGTCTGTGAACAGGGATCCGACTTTGATCCCGACAATGCCAGTCACTCTGTGCTCTGGGGATCTTGAGGGGGAACTCCACGCCAAATTAAAAAAACAAAAAACTGGCATGGGGTCCCCCTCCAGGAGCATACCAGGCCCTTTGGTCTGGTACGGATTTTAAGGGGAACCCCATGCCGAAAAAACAGCATGGGGTCCCCCCCAAAATCCATACCAGACCCTTATCCGAGCACGCAACCCGGCAGGCCAGGAAAGGGAGTGCGGTCGAGCGAGTGGCCCCCTCCCTCCTGGACCATACCAGGCCGCGTGCCCTCAACATGGAGAGTATGGGTGCTTTGGGGCAGGGGGGGGGCTCTGCGCCCCCCACCCCAAAGCACCTTGTCCCCATGTTGATGAGGACAAGGGCCTCTTCCCGACAACCCTGGCCGGTGGTTGTCGGGGTCTGCGGGCGGGGACTCATCGGAATCTGGAAGCCCCCTTTAACAAGGGGGCCCCCAGATGCCGGCCCCCCACCCTATGTAAATGAGTATGGGGTACATCGTACGCCTACCCATTTACCTGGAAAGAAATATGTACACAAAAAAACCACACAGCTTTTTAAAATATTTTATTAAATCTACTCCGGCGGTCTTCTCCCCTCTCCGGTGTCTTCTTTTCTTCGGCTCTTTTGCGGGGTCTTTCATCTTCTGAGGGGTTTTTCTCTGCGGCGTCTTCTGCTCTTTTGCCGGTCTTCTCCGCTGTCCTCTTCCCTCTCTTCTTCTTCTTCTTTTCTTCTTCTTCCCATGTTGACACGACGCGTTCTCCTTCATGAATGCCCTCGCCGCTCTGTGCTGTGCCTTGTATTGGCATGGGGCGTGGCCACCAGATGACATCACCTGGAGGTCCTGCCCCATATGAGGTCACATCCTGGGGCGGAGCTGTGACCTCATATGGGGCGGGACCTCCAGGTGATGTCATCTGGTGACCACGCCCCATGCCAATATAAGGCACAGCACAGAGCGGCGAGGGCATTCGTGAAGGAGAACGCTTCGTGTCAACATGGGAAGAAGAAGAAAAGAAGAAGAAGAGAGGGAAGAGGACAGCGGAGAAGACCGGCAAAAGAGCAGAAGACGCCGCAGAGAAGGAGAAGAAAAGACCCCTCAGAAGATGAAAGACCCCGCAAAAGAGCCGAAGAAAAGAAGACAACGGAGAGGGGAGAAGACCGCCGGAGCAGATTTAATAAAATATTTTAAAAAGCTGTGTGGTTTTTTTGTGTACATATTTCTTTCCAGGTAAATGGGTAGGCGTACGATGTACCCCATACTCATTTACATAGGGTGGGGGGCCGGCATCTGGGGGCCCCCTTGTTAAAGGGGGCTTCCAGATTCCGATGAGTCCCCGCCCGCAGACCCCGACAACCACCGGCCAGGGTTGTCGGGAAGAGGCCCTTGTCCTCATCATGGGGACAAGGTGCTTTGGGGTGGGGGGGGTGCAGAGCCCCCCCTGCCCCAAAGTTCACATACTCCCCATGTTGAGGGCACGCGGCCTGGTGTGGTCCAGGAGGGAGGGGGCCGCTCGCTCGTCCCCACCCCCTTTCCTGGCCTGCCGGGCTGCGTGCTCGGATAAGGGTCTGGTATGGATTTTGGGGGGGCCCCACGCTGTTTTTCGGCATGGGGTTCCCCTTAAAATCCGTACCAGACCAAAGGGCCTGGTATGCTCCTGGAGGGGCACCCCATGCCAGTTTTTTTTCTTTAAAAATATGGTGTGGAGTTCCCCTTCAAGATCCCCAGAGCACAAGTCGCATGCCAAAGTCGGATTAGTGAAGACACTGATCCGACTTTAATCCGACTTCAATGCCTTTCAATGGGCTGAAGTAGGATCAAAGTCGGACAAAAGTAGTACAGGAACCTTTTTCAAAGTCGCTCCGACTTTGAAAAACACATGTCGGAGCAGTTAAGACGGCTCTCATAGGGAATCATTGTTTTTGTGACGTAATGCGACTTGTGCTCTTCATGTCGGTCCGAGAATCGGACTAGTGTGAACCCAGCCTTAGGTGGTGTAAGCATGTGGGTTTGCCAAAGTGCCAAAGAAATTTAAACTGCAACCATGGCAACAGCATTGGGTATACAGGGTCTCCCAGAATCCCCATCTGCTCGTATAACTGGTTTAATGCGTCTACTAGTAAGTCAGCACAAAATCTAAAAGAAACCTTCATCAGATAAACATAGAGGCTGCCATTGGTGACTTCTCATTCTGGTTGCGTGGCTGTCATGCTGATCCTCTTCCATTATTCTATGAGTTACAGACTTGGAACAAGTATGCAGCTTAGGACTACAGACTTTACTTTGAATTTCATGATCTGCTTACGTGTTCTGAGTCAGTGACTAAAACTAACAAAGCTGATAGGTTGGCAAAATGGTCAGGTAGCTAGAATTTTATGGAGATCGACAATGCCAGCCATCATATTTTGTTTTTGTTTTTTTAAGAAAAGTTGGGGGCTACCAGACCTGTGAGGCTGGGTTCACACCTATGCAAATTGCATGCCGCTTACACCGCATCCAATTCGCAGGACACTTGAAAACATGTTTTCAATGTGTCTGATTCACATTCGTGCGGTGTATTCGCACGCCACATTGCACAGAAAATGTGTGCGTTTTCTGTGCAGTGCGGTGTGACTTGCAGCCCCATTTTGTTCAATGGGAACGCATATAATTTGCAGATGTGTTCCGCATTGAACGGGGATTCTTTCCCCCTCCTCACTGCACCTCCCCCCCTCCCCGGCCAGCTGATGCGCTGGCAGTGGCTTCTCTCCTTCTCACAGGCAACGGAGCTGGAATTTGCACCGGACTGGTGTGAATCCAGCCTGAGTGTTACTTACCTGCAGTAGAAGAAAATCAAGTCTCCTTCCCTATCACACAGTCAATGTATATGTTCTTTCCTGCGCTTAAAGAGGAAGTAAGCCCAGATGGGGTTTACTTCCTCTACAGTCCCCTGTAAATTAGAAGCATAATGGGCTACTATGCATCGCATAGTAGCCCATTATGTGGCACTTACCTGCAAACGTAGCCTGCGAAGTCCAGCGCTGTCCCCTGTGCTGGCCGCATCCATCTTCTGCCCCTCTGCCTTCCGGGGCCGCCACTCCGGCACTGTGACTGGCCAGAGTCGCGTGACATCACTCCCGCGCATGCGCACGGGAGCTGCCAGTCACGGCACAGTGTCAGTGAAGAAACGGCACGGAGGCCGTTTCTTCACTGTGCATGCGCCCAAATGACGCCGGCACATGCAGAACACTGCATATCTCCTGAACCGTGCAGGTTTGGGAGATATGCAGGGCACCTACAGGTAAGCCTTATTCTAGGCTTACCTGTAGGTTAAAGTGGTTGTCACAGGTTGACAACCACTTTAAAGAGAAGGCTTCTCCAACTAGATAGCCAAAGTTATTACTTGTCAACTTCAGATAAAGTGCCGCCTTACTGCCACTGAGGAACTGGAGAAGTCCAAACACTATAGCAAAGACACAAGGAGACAATGGAGCACTGGCCTTGTGCATTATCCTCAGATGTACATTTTTAACCGGTTCCTGACTGGCTCACGTACTTTTACTGCTGTGGAGTGGCAGCATCTTGCAAATCGCCGTCTGGTAGCCCAGCCCCCTCACCGTTAGAACACACCTAGGGAACACACTTAACCCCTAGATCTCCCCCTGCAGGTTAATCGCTTCACTTCCAATGACATTTAGGGCCGGTTCACACTTGAGCGGTGCGACTTGCCAGGGCGAAGCAAGTCGCCCCGCTCAAAGCGTTCTCAACGTGGCTTGTGAGGAGACTTCTATCATAGAAGTCTATGTAAGCCGCGCTGAGATCGCCCTGAAAATAGTGCAGGAACCATTTTCCTAAGGCGGAGCGAATCGATTCGCTCCTATTAGAACGGTTCCATTGCACAGCATTGAGGCGAATTGTCGGGCGACTCAAGTTGCCTGACAATTCTCCTAGAATATGAACGGGCCGCAAAGTCCCGCCGCTCAAGTGTGAACCGGCCCTTACACAATAATCAGTGGATATTTAAATTTCTGATCACTGTATAAATGTCATTGGTCCCAAAAAAGTGTCAAAAATGTCCGACATGTCCGCCCCAATATCAAAGTCCCAATAAAAATTGCAGATCGCCGCCATTACTAGTGAAAAAAAAAAAAAGTAGGAACAGAAAATGAATTCTCATGGTTTGTAAACGCGGCAACTTTTGCGCAGACCAATCAATAAATGGCGATTGCACTTTTTTTTTTTTTTTTTTACCAAAAATATGAGGAAGAATATGAATCAGCCAAAACCAATGAATAAGTTTGTTTTTTTTTATATATATATTTTTTTTTTTTTGATTTGTATTTTAGCAAAAAGTAAAAAAATATTGTTTTTTTTGCAAAATAGTCGCTCTTTTTTTTGTTTATAGCGGTGATCAGAAATGACGCAGAGGTCATCAAATACCACCAAAAGAAAGCTCTATTACAACATTGCACGACCGCGCAATTGTCAGTTAAAGCGACGCAGTGCCGAATCGCAAAAAGTGCTCTGGTCCTAATGTGGGAAAGTGAAGTGGTTAAAAGATATATAAAAACATACTCACAAACAAGCTTGTAAAACAGGCATGTCATGCATAGCACAATGCTTCGTGTCCGTGATCACATGTGCCACAGGGATGGTGTCTCACACAAACTGGCTGACACGTTTCGAGGTAAGAACCTCTTCTTCAGAGCCAAATATGCTCGGTCCAGACCACACTTATATATACCAACAAGTGACTTATTTACATTCTCCATTCACATGTCACATTGGACTCCGCTGCACAGCAAGCAGCACAACAAAACAACACAACAAAGTGTGCATCACGATGTCCGCATGTCAGTGTTGTATGTAATATGTTGCATGTATACTCCTCTGTACTCTAAGGGTCAATATTCCTAACCATATCGCCACGATTCTACGGGTATATGGTGCCTTTGCAGGCTCTACAGGGTGGGCAATTTATATGGATACACCTTAATAAAATGGGAATGGTTGGTGATATTAACTTCCTGTTTATGGCACATTAGTATATGTGAGGGGGGAAACTTTTCAAGATGGGTGGTTACCATGGCGGCCATTTTGAAGTCGGCCATTTTGAATCCAACTTTTGTTTTTTCAATAGGAAGAGGGTCATGTGACACATCAAACTTATTGGGAATTTCACAAGAAAAACAATGGTGTGCATGGTTTTAACGTAACTTTATTCTTCCATGAGTTATTTACAAGTTTCTGACCACTGATAAAATGTGTTCAATGTGCTGCCCATTGTGTTGGATTGTCAATGCAACCCTCTTCTCCCACTCTTCACACACTGATAGCAACACCGCAGGAGAAATGCTAGCACAGGCTTCCAGTATCCGTAGTTTCAGGTGCTGCACATCTCGTATCTTCACAGCATAGACAATTGCCTTCAGATGACCCCAAAGATAAAAGTCTAAGGGGGTCAGATTGGGAGACCTTGGGGGCCATTCAACTGGCCCACGACAACCAATCCACTTTCCAGGAAACTGTTCATCTAGGAATGCTCAGACCTGACATTCATAATGTGGTGGTGCACCATATTGCTGGAACTATGATGTTGGGAATTGCTGGCCATCAAGTCGGCTTTGGAGGAATGGCGGTACCTCCTGGGAGGAGCAGCTCACCCGGTATTGGTTTTTACTGACCATAAAAACCATAAAAAAAAACATATACTGTGAAGATACGAGATGTGCAGCACCTGAAACTATGGATACTGGAAGCCTGTGCTAGCATTTCTCCTGCGGTGTTACTATCAGTGTGTGAAGAGTGGGAGAAGAGGGTTGCATTGACAATCCAACACAATGGGCAGCACATTGAACACATTTTATAAGTGGTCAGAAACTTGTAAATTACTCATGAAGGAATAAAGTTACGTTAAAACCAAGCACATCATTGTTTTTCTCGTGAAATTCCCAATAAGTTTGATGTGTCACATGACCCTCTTCCTATTGAAAAAACAAAAGTTGGATTCAAAATGGCCGACTTCAAAATGGCCGCCATGGTCACCACCCATCTTGAAAAGTTTCCCCCCTCACATATACTAATGTGCCACAAACAGGAAGTTAATATCACCAACCATTCCCATTTTATTTAGGTGTATCCATATAAATGGCCCACACTGTACTTACCCCCATAAGGCGGGACTCTCGTACATGGAACATAGATTTCTGCCCACCCGTCAGCATTGGCACCTGCACTCATGCAGACATGAGTTGGTATATATAAGTGTGGTCTTCACAGAGCACATTTGGCTCAGAAGAAGAGTTTCGTACCTCGAAACGCATCAGACAGTTGTCACGCGAAGCATTGTGCTATGCATGACATGTCTGTTTTTCAAGCTCGTTTGTGAGTATGTTTTATATATCTTTTAATAAATGTACATCTGAGGATAATGCTAGGCCAGTGCACCATTGTCTCCTTGTGTCTTTGCTCCTTCCCTATCAGGCTAGGGCTGTGTTGTGCAAATCTCAGAACTGGATGGACAAACAGATGCACAAATAGGCAAACAGTATATACAGTATTTCATCTCTGCATTTAGGTATTTGCCTGGAGTTCAGTTTTAACCTAATAAAGAAAATAGCAGGAAGTAGCATATTCACTAGAAGGAAGACGTATTGTAAGACGAATGCAGGCAAAACTAAGTCACAAATCCTAACATATGGCAACTTTGTGCAACTTCAATAGGTCTTCAAGTTCAAAATGATTGGTTGGTAATAGGTCTCCCCATTATTGCAAATAAAGTGAAAGTATCTTATAATCTCTTCCTTTGTGTATTTTATTCTTAACTTATTCACTATCAGTTCTGAACCAGTGGGCGGTCTATGCCATTCGAAATCTCACCGAACACAATGAGAGAAACCAAGGGGTCATCGCCAACTTGGAACGCCAAGGGCTGGCTGATACATCTGTGCTGGAGCGTATGGGCTTAGAAGTGGAGGAGCGTGATGGCAAGATGCTTCTGAGGTCACTCAAGAAAATGTGAACAATGGAGACACGTTGGCGTGGTACAGGACTGGCTATAGTAGCCTGATCAACACAAGCAAACCACAAGAAGCCATGCAGTGTTTCAATAACAAATACTTATAACTGTCAAAAGCCACATTTATGGGACAAAGATTTCCAGCATGTTGAAAACTGTTTAGTGAGCATCAGTGTTCCCCCTTCCTATGGAGAAAAGGGAACAAATTTTCACTGGCACCTGGGCTATATACCTCCATAGTTCCTGACAAGTGTCTTTGGAACCAATAGATGTCTCACTGCCTGGAGTTCTCATTAAACAAAGCTGAAGTTTCATTTGTTTACATTTTGCCTTCCCTGGATCCTCATTCAACACGTTAATAAAATGTTTAAAAAAAAAAAACCTTTGTTTTCATTATACACGCTATTTTAGACCTAGCGATGTCATCACAGGGTGCTTCTCTCTATGGGGCAGGCAGATCATGGCTGGTGGGATGGGGCTGGTAAGGTGCTGTATGTAGCTTCCTGGGTACATCATAGCACTCAGTCTTAGAACTCCTCTTAAGAGCCATTGGCCATAATGCAACTAGTAGGTTGGCTCTTGGGAGGAGTTATACAAATATCAAAATGCCTTAATGGGTGGATGCCAGCCTTGAAGGAGTGGGTGCTCCTAGGCAGTAATGTCTACATGTGATTTTGAGCCCCTATGATTGAAATAACTGAAATCCAATGATTTAGAGGCTGGAAAGTAAAAAGTAGATGTGCAATTCCTTTCGTTCCAAATTCGTTTTTCGACGAAATTCGATTAATTTGTTAATTTGAAAATGTTTGAACTTACAAAAACCAGTTTAACAAATTTTTCCAAAAATTTGGAAATTCGAAAGAACAAACATCTGAAAATTCAAAAGAACGAAAATAATCATGAAAATTCGAAATAATAACTAGCTAATAATAACTATTACTAACTAGTAAATAATAAGTATTGGCATTTCCTTTAAAATTTGGCTATTAGTGAACGTAACAAATATGAATTTATCCGAAGTTACGAATTATCCGAAATAACGAATGCCGCATCTAAACCAATGGAGCATAACAAATGAATAATAATAAATAAATAATAAAAATGTTTTATTATTTGTTATTAACCACTACAGATCAGCGCTATAGCCAAAAGACTGCTACAGCGCGGACCTGAATTGCCGGAAGGGCGTCCATGGATGTCCTCCCGAGCACGAGCTGCCTGCGCGCCCCTGCGAGGCATGCGCGCCACGCTCTCTGATCACCGAGTCCCGGCCCCTTACCACGTGATTAGCTGTCAGCCAATGACAGCCGATTACATGATGTAAACAAGAGATGACGTGAGGAAAAAAAAGAGCCGGTCACCGGCTACAGAGAGAGGGACATCGGTCCTGAACATGCTGCTATGCAGTGCCCTCCAGTGCCATCTACAGGTGCACATCAGTGGAGCCTACCAGTGCCCACCAATGCCAAAGACTCCACCCTCCCCCCGAAAGGTTCCAAATGTGACACCTGAGGAAGGGAGGAATCCGACGAGCGGAAGTTCCACTTTTGGATGGAACTCCGCTTTAACCACTTGCCGACCGCAGTCTGACGGCGACAGAGTGACTCGATATCGCAAACCGCCGCCTTATGACGGCGGCTGCGATATCCCTCACTGTGAGCACGCGCGCCGCCGGAGGCACGCTCGCGCACTCACTGTGTTCGGGGGGGGGGCCAGGGAGCGGGTAGGGCGGACTCGATCGCCGCCGGCTACCCGCGATGGCCCTCCCGCAGTGAAAGAACGGAGGTCCGTGTAAGTAAACACAGATCTCCATTCTGTTAGAGGGGGAAGGGCTGTGATCACAGACTTCCTGTATATGGAAGCCGTGATCCCTTCCTTCCCCCAGCCAGGGCAGCCCACATACAGTTAGAACTCGTCCAGGGAACACAGTCAACCCTTAGAGCGCCCCCTCCAGGTTAACCCCTTCACTGCCAATGGCATTTACACAGTAATCAGTGCATTTATGTAGCACTGATCGCTGTATAAATGCCAATGGTCCCAAAAAAGTGTCGCTGCCATTACTAGTAAAAAAAAAAATACCACCGAAATTAATTCTCATCATCCGTAAACGCGGCAACTTTTGCGCAAACCAATCAAACGCTGATTGCGATTTTTTTTTTTTTTTACCAAAAATATGAGGAAGAATATAAATCGGCCAAAACCGATGTAAAAAAAATGTTTTTTTATATATTTTTTTTGGATTTGTATTTTAGCAAAAAGTAAGACAGCCGCTGTCTCAGTCCTCACTGGATAGAGTGATAGCTGCAGGAGCCAATGTCAATCAAATCCAGTGACATGGGAGTGGGTGTCTGCGTCAATGGACACAGCAGCGCACCTGCGCGGGTGCCCCCATGGGAAGCAGCTCTCTCTGGGGGCACCCGATGAAGGGGAGCAGCCAGGAGTGCCAGAGGAGCACCCCAGGAGAGCCGGGGCACCCATGTGGGTGCGCTCCCGAGTCTCGCTGCTGCGTCCATTGACACAGACACCCTGCTCCCGTGTCACTGATTGGGGCTGCTCAGGTAAGTATAACATGTTTGTTATTTTTATATATAAAAAAAAAATCTGAACCTTTACAACCCCTTTCAGTGCAGAAAAAAATGCCCTGCTTTTTTTTTTATGGAACTGGAACTCAGAGCGGCGGTGGGGGGACCCTAGAAGAGGAGGATCAGGGCAGCTCTGTGCAATCTAATCCACTCCTTCATCACTAAATTTGTTTGACAGGAGCTGGAGCCAATGGCTTCCACTGCTCTCACATCGTCCTGTGAGGAGGGAGGGAGAGAGCAGCGCCACCACTCTTGTGTATTGCACTGGACAGAGATCATCGCAGATAAGTACAAGGTTGGAGCCTGGGGGGGGGGGGGGGGGGGC
>BLSH010251582.1:1596713-1613030 GCA_018402905.1 Glandirana rugosa
CCCCCCCCCCCCCCCCCCCCCCCCCCCCCCCCCCCCCCCCCCCCCCCCCCCCCCCCCCCCCCCCCCCCCCCCGCAACTAAAAGGGTTTTTTTACCTTAATGCAGGGAATGCAGTAAGCTAACAAAAAAAAAAACTTTAGCCTTTAGCACCACTTTAAAGGTGCAGACTCCTGAGCTGCAAGCCATTGCTTCACTACTTGGCAAGACGTTGGACTAGGGCAAGTACCTACATATCAGATGTCCTGATACTTTACTACCTGCATGCTTATTCCAGGGGTACAAGCAAAAACAAGACAGCCTTGGAGCTTATATTTTAATCGGTACTCCAGTACTGTGATGAGTTGGACATGAGATTCCTTACTGGTGCGGACGTCTCCCTGCCTTCTTCCTTGTTCAGGGTCTATGGTCAAGCAAATCGGCTGCATTTTAATATACAGGCTGCTAAAACGGTAATTATAGAGCCTGTTCTTTTACAAGGTGTTCTTTGAGTACAAGTAAACCTATGGTGACAGTCACTTTAAATTTCATCCAGACCACAATAATACCACTGGCTGCAGCCTGAGATTCACCAGCAGGTGGCACTGTAGGTGAATTCTGAAATCCTGGCCCCAGAATAATAATAACGAGGGACCTCTTAGCAACCTTACCAGGCAGATAAGAGGTCCAAACCCTGTGAAATAAGATTTTTTTTTTATATTTCTATTGTATTTTTAAAACTCACTACATTTTTAACAATCTAGGTGCATCACAGGACTTTGACAAAAAAATAAATTATTAAATCAGTTTTGGTTGTGTAATTCTAAATTCTAGAAAAGATAAGTGAAAAAGAAAACAGACAGACAGACAGACATGCCAATAGTGAAATTTACCTTTTTTTTTTTTAAATAGGCTGCTACCTGTCTGGTCTTGTCTTCTACTCATTACATTATCTTAATGTAAGTCATTTTCACTGTGATGAGAAATGTCTCCTTAAGGCATTATGTATTGGATTAATGGGTAAAAGATGATGCTGTTTTAAAAGATGAATGAAAAGGGGATTTATAAAATGTAAGATAAACAGTTACTTTACGCATTTCCCAGGCTGTCATGTCCCTTTAAAGTGACCCTGTCACCAGACATTTTTTTCAACGGCAATCTTCCCATAGGATTATATGTGCATTTATTGTATTTTATACATGTTATTTATCCATAAAAGCCTCCCTTATGTAGACATCCAAAAGTCCTGACACTGCAGCTGGGTGCCGCCATCTTGAATGCAATGTCAGCAGACTCAGAGCTGTCACTCAAGTGATACTCTACAGAAGGGATATGCAATTACGGACTTCCAGCTGTTGCAAAACTACAAGTCCCATCATGCCTCTGCCTCTGGGTGTCATGCTTGTGGCTGTCAGTCTTGCTATGCATCATGGGACTTGTAGTTTTGCAACAGCTGGAGGTCAGCTATTTGCATATCCCTGCACAGTATTTACCTTCACTCCTGCTCCTATAGCTTCATAAAAGTGAGGTATAGGGGCATGGTTGAGGAGCTGGGCCAGCACAGACAGTAACTAGACACTCCCAAAAGAGGAGAGGGTTGTGATGTGCAAGGAGGGAGGGGACTGTGCCTTTTACCTTCAATTCTTTTAAGTTGGTGACCCAATCTCTTTAAAGAGCCAAGCCAGGCAACAAGTGAAACTAATGTCTGTCTAGGGAACCCAGCAACTAGACTAAAGTATATCTAAAGTGGCGAGGGGTTAGAACTACTGTCAGGTGTTTATTGCTGTTGGGAAGATTCACTCTCTTCTGGTGATTCTGGTCCTTGGGACTAAAAGTAATGGGAAATTCACTTTTTTAAAATTTTCACCAGACAGATATAAAAGACACAAATGAATGTTAATGCAACTCTATATTGAGTAAGACATCTGTAAATGTATTTTTTAACACAAGCAGTCTCAATACATTAATTTTACTTTGTTTTGGTTTCTTGTCCTCCCTGTACAGCAGAACTCACACTGTGAGAGAGGGAAGAAGCACAAGGGGACAATCAGTTGAGCTGCAGCTCCCATGTGCTTACTTGGAAGATACTGAGAGGAGGACAGAGCAGAGGAGCACAGAGCTCATCAGTGTGCTGCTTCTCTTTTCACTGTCCAGTCACAGCTGAGTTAGTGTAACCTAGCTGCACCAGAGAAAAATCAGGTCTCGTGCCCTACCAGGCAGGGCTGTTATTTGTGCAAGAGCTGTGTCAATTGTAGGACTGAATGGACAGAAATTGAATCCTTTGCCAGGTAAAACAATAACCATATACATTTTCATCTATGTATTTAGTTGTTTGCCTGAAGTTCAGCTTGAATACTGAACTCTAGGCTCCTTATCAGTCTTGTACATGCTGCTGTCCTGTAGTGAAATTGCTTACTCTGACTTCCCTGCACACTGTGAGCTTCTCACAATGTGCATTAGAAGCTGCAGCAAGTTGGACAGAGCCCTCCTACTTTCCTGGCTGCAGGACATCCAGCATCATCTAACACTTTCCTCTCCAACCTGACTGTCTCTTGCCTGCCTCTTTCATTCATTGGATTTCACTTCTTTCAATCATGGGGGCTCAACAACACATATGGTTGTTACCCAGGGCAGTCTGCATTCAAATACAGCCTGGCTAGGAACTCCCACTATTCTAGACTGATATCCACCCATCAAAGTGCTTTGACATTTGAATATCTCCTCTGAAGAGTCAGCTTATTGCTTGTAGCAGGGCTCTTGAGAGGAGCACTGAGGCAGTGATGTTTTCAGGAAGCTGTGCCAGTCCCTCCCACCAGCCATGATCTGACTGTATTGTATAGAGAAGCACAGAGACTCAGCAATGACATCAGTGGGTCTGATATAAGGTATATATCAGAAACAGAATAGTTTAAACTTCAGCTTTAAAGAGGAAGTAAACCCCCTGCAAAGTAAAAACATAATGGGCTAGTATGCATTGCATGCTAGCCCATTATGTGGCACTTACCTGCAAACGAAGCCTGCGGACTCCGGCTCTGTGACTGGCTGTAGTTATGTGACATCACTCCCGAGCATGAGCAGCACTCGCTAGTGAAGAAATGGATCCGAGGGTCGTTTCTTCACAGTGCATGCGCCGATGCGCAGTACAAGGTATATATCTCCTAAATTGCACACGTTTATATTATTATAGGCTTACCTATAGGTACAAGTTTTAAATTTAGGCTATGCAACTCAACCCTAGGGTGAGAACCACTGCCCTAATATATATAGATCCCAAGCCATAGAATTAAATAATCATCATGACCATAGAAACTGTTCTAGAACACTGTAGCTCCCACTAGGTCTAAGTTAACGTTTTTACGTTAACGAGACAGATATTGTCTCTTTATTTTCCCCCTTAAAGTTTCCCAGAAAAGCACATGGAGGGCCCTACCGGGTCGCTGAAGTGCTACTTTCTCACTGTGATTAATTCTCTGGGACCCTTTTCTCTCTGCCTGCCTTCCCAAAACATTGACAAAACTCATTTCCAGTTCATTAATTCAAGAGACACTAAAGTATGAGGATCTCTTCAGTCTCCATATTGTTCGAGAGGCCGAGATCTACGGAATGTAGCTCTGAATGAAGAGGGCATACGGAGGGGCAGCCGGGTGGGTTGTATATCCAACAAAATCTCTGTGTCTCTATGGGCTTATTTGATGTGAAATATACACTGGCTACCTCACCGGTCTCTATAATCTTCCTTTACTTCACGGGGATGAATAGGAAAATTAAAGTCAAAGGGACTTTTTTTTTTAATGCTACAAGTTTACATAGTTGTCATCGAGGATTTCGCAGATTCGAACAGGAGAAATATTTTAAACTCTGAACCCAACCAAAGGGAGAAATCTTAAAAATTCAGCATATATGTCATTTTTGTTTGAGCATTGATACGCCTGAGACCAGTATTTTTTTTTTTTTTTAAAGGTTCATTTTTTTGTTGTTCCAAACTCTGTCAAGTCTCAGAAATAAATGATTGCAGTTGATGAAGCCTTCTTGGCTTAACAAATGTGACTGTTTACAATAATGCTACACAAATGCTTACATACTTTAGAGTGAACCTTCACTCTAAAGCAATCTAATTCTCCCCCTTCTTTAACCTAAAATAGCCAAATACATTTTTCTCTACCTTTCTTTTTGGTTCTGTGGTTCAAACAACCCACCACCACCCATGCTTCCATTCTTGCCTAGGTGATAATGCAATTACCCTGAAACAACAGCCTCCTGGGGTATCCATGTCACATATCCCAGGAGGCTTTAGAAGCATAAACACAATGCTGGAGGAGGGTGGACCCAGCAGCTCGTAATCAGGGGCCGGCTAAAAGAACTCAGAAAAGACAGCAGGCTCCCGATGACATAGGAGAGGAAGCTACACAGGATGAGGTGTACAGGACTAGAGCGGCGGATCCATACAGAAGAACACTAGATTCTCTGGGTGAGTGAGTATGTTTCTTGAGCACAACTCCGCATAAAAGGTTAAAAGGGATGAAGAATTACCCTTTCTATTTTCCGTAGTCTACATGTTCCTGCTGATGGTTTTCATCAAGAATGTGCTATAATGTTGTACTATTGTGTCCTATTGCATACCCGTAAATAAAGAATTAATAAAAAAAAGAAGGGATGGAGAAAAGATTGAAGCAAGAGGGTGAAGGGTCCTCTTCATGGCCAATATACAGGCCCAGGGCAGCCATCAGACATTTTGGGGCCCCTTACACAGCTTTAGGCCTGGGCCCCCCCAGCCTGACCACCAACATTCTCAAGAGTTTAAGGCATAATTCACCTTTACCATAAAACTGCCTATGCAGATAAGGGATGCCTGTAAAGAAAAACAAACTGTGCAGCTCTGACTAAAGTTGAATAATGCCCTTGCTATAAGTGTAGACCATTCACATACCTCATGTATGGTTTGGCTCTGAAGAAGAAGGTGTTACCTTCGAAACGTGCCAGCCAGTTTGGGCCCCGGTAGGGTCCCCCTGAACTGTGGCATGCACTTGTGTCTAGGACTGTTGAGCTACGGAAGAGTAGCTCGATGAGTGTTTATTATTCACACGTTTGTGAGCATGTTCTATGACAACTTCTTAGTAAATTAATACTGTGGGATAATGCACTAGGCTGGTGCGCCCTTTTGTGTTTGTTTCTTGTACATGTAGCGCCCTCTACCATAGGTGGGTGCTAGGTGATAGGTTTTTTTTGTATAGGTAAGGTAGATTTAGTCAGGCCTGATTGTTTTGATCATAGGCGTGGAAGTGGCCTAAGAAGTGACTGGCGACTGCAGGGAGTAACACTCCTTGGTTACTCCTCATTTCTTCTCAGAAGGTTCTGGAAGAAGGGGTGGGGAAAAGGAGGTGAGGCTCTATGAGGTATTTTGAGGAACCCTGACCAATCCCCAACTCTGGATTGGCAGGGGGCAGGCTTCCTCAAATACCTGGGGTCAGCCCAGCCAGGGAGGAGAGTTTGGGTGGAAGAGCTGGAGATGGTATAGTGTGTAGGCTGTCAGGGCCTTGAGGGAGCCCCTAGTTTGGGTTGGGGTGACCTCGGCCCGGGGCTCAGGTGCATCCAGGAGGAGTAGAGAGATCCTGGTGGAGAGGCACAAGGAGAGAGCAGGAAAAGACAGCGGGAGAGAGCACTATTGGAGAGATCTTCAGGAGAGGAAGTGACAGGGGTCTGTGAGTGACTCACGCCCTGGGAAGCTGGAGGAGACAGTCTGAGAAGGCTGCAAGAGCCAGTTTGGGACAGTGGTGTCACCGTGACAGTGGGAAAGGCCGTTGCAGCAGGGAGGGCTGGCAGGGCCATGAAGAAGATGGGCTGGGAGCAGTAATCCATCAAAGCCAGCTAGCACGTATGTACTTGGCTACACTTTGGGGGCCCACGGTCCCTGCCTGTAATGGGTGGTTTGGAGGCTATGCTAAAACTACAGCAGGCCTTACCACGTACTAGCTGGGCCGGAATCCAGTTTTGTCTAGGAGAGTGGAACAGGAGTTCTTGAGAAGCAAGTGTGCGCTGGAGAAGGAGTGTATATACAGGACGTGTATATAGATGTTCCAAATCAAGTTGGATTCAATTCTCTGGGAATCCCATAATTACCCCTTTCCCCATCCAAGGTCAATCCTCTAATAAACAGCAAAAACAAAGTACCGGCCTGTGTTGTTACTCTGGATGAAAGGAAAAGTGTGATGGAGGGCAGTGTGAAAGTTGGAACCACTACATTCAGCAACCCCCAAGGGGGCAATGACTACATACAGTTGTGCTCATAAGTTTATATACCCCAGCAGAATTTATGATTTCTTGGCCATTTTCAGGGAATAAGAATGATAAAACAAAAACATTTCTTTCACTCATGGTTAGTGTTTGGCTGAAGCCATTTATTATCATCACAGGAGGGCGCTCTTTCTCTGATTCAAACCCCCTTACGTGCACTTTCTCTTTCCTGATACAATAGCTCAGAGCTCAGCGTTTCAGAGCTCTCTCCTGTGGTGGTGGAGAACAGTAACAACTAAGTGTATCTTGGCATTGTCCTTAGCCATATCCTAGAAGTTTTCCAATCAGGCTGCATGAGGTACATAATTTCCTACTTCTATAGCAGGGGCACTATTCAACATTATTCAAATTTGGTCAAAGCTTGCAACAGACAACATAAAATTTGTTCACATTTAGTTGGTGACATTTTAAGTAGAATTTAGTACCCCAGAGTCTAGATACGATGTAAGTGGAAGAAGTGGCCGTTTCGACAAGCTCAGAATAATTATGTACACTTTGTATTTCAGAACATTTTATTAGGAATTTCCTAATAAAATATTCTGAAATAGGAAAAAGCAGAATGTTTGTTCGATCACAAAACCCTCAGAATCAATTATCATTTTGTCTGTGATCACAGACCCATCACACCTTCCTACCACAAGGCCAGCAATGGAGCCAGAAAGTTTGGAGATAAAGCAGAACTCTGGGAAAAAATGTTTTCATCCAATGCAGTGGGGCTGTGCCTTCACTGCTTGGATTAACTGATCATTGTTGTCTAGGGGTGATAAGAGTAGAGAGTGGACCTGTTTAATCCGCCGATCCTCCCAGTGCAAGACCAGTCCCTGGCACTGCTGCCCCTCCACAGTCTACTGGTCTTGTGCGGTGGACTGTTCCTGATGCCATCATGCCCGTATACCAGCTCTGGACATGATGATGGCAGGAACAGTCCACAATTTGATGTGGGGGTGCACGGTTTTCAGGAATATCAAAGGATTGGGTGAGTATAGGCTCTCTGTTCATCCGTGGACAAAACAAGCAGTCAACCCATGCGGTGAGGCTATGCCCACACTGCATGGGTTGACTGCTTGTTTTGTCCACAGAGTTTTACTTTAAAGGGAACACATTTACTGGTGCTATCTTCATAATGTATTATACCCATGATAGTGTGCAGCAGCTGCAGCATTAGCCATTGTGCAGGGTGTACAGGTGTTACAAATGAGGTTAATGTGTATGCTAAGGAGGTACTAGATGAATTGGATATTGAAAATAGAAACTAAAAATGTAAAAAATATGCAATAGAATCAGCAATATTCCTTTGTTGAGGCCTGCCCTCTCTTCAGGAGAGCCCTCACCAAGTACATGGAGGACCAATTTTGGCAGGGGCCTAAGCATTGGGGTCCACTTGACTGCGGCCTAAGCATTGGGGTCCACCTGACTTCGGCCTAGGTAGACCATAAAGTGTCTTGTCCCTTTCAGGAGCCTTGTGCCCTGTGGGGGTTCATGGTTCTCTGCCTCTTCGCATGTTGGACCATTACTGTACCCTGGTGCACGTTTTTTGTGTGCTGTGAATTCACATTTCAGAAAGGCACGCCAGACCAAAAATAGTGACCAGGGCTTATGACAGGAGAAAATGGTGACCTCACAGATCTACAGTATATTAGAACTAGTATAAAACTATGTAACAGTTGCTGAGCGGCAATGGAGCTCTATGACTGCATAACAACTGTTATGTTACATTGCCACTCCATGAGAGAAGTTTTATCCTGTGTCAAGCCCTGAATTGTGTTGAACTTTTATATGAATTATCATATTCCAGCAATTAAAATGATCTTGGACTCCATCTGTTTTTGGTTTTGCACACCATTCACACAAAGAAATCTTATAAAGATTGCACCAGTAAATGGGTTCCCTTTAACTCCAAACTTTGTTTCCATGGCTGGCCTTGTGATAGGAAGGCATGATGGGATGGGCATGGGCCTGTGATCACAGACAAAATGATCATTGATTATCATTGATCATTGATCGTATACCTAGCCTCAGAATCCCATGCCAAATGGGGACTGGGGAATTTTACTATTGTGGTCTCCACACTGCATGATGCCATAGATGGTCACCTCGCTAACTCAGGCATTTGAAGCTGAGGACCGACACTGTGTGTAAGCTTCTGCCTGCTTGTAATCTGTGTCAAAGAGAGACAGGGACTCACAGTTTCACAACACTTGGGCTTACCGCTGTCAGCAGGCACAATGAATATAGCTGTGAGGAAGATCTACGAGCTGGCTCCTCCTGTGTGTGTCTTTGTAGGCTCTGTGTCTCTGCCCCCACCCTGGGCAATGCCAGCTGACGATTGGTCCTGTGTCCTGCATGGGGTGGGGATCTCTACAGCCCTGAAACTCGAGTCTGACTCCTCCAGACTGTGTCCGGTTACCTGTTTAAAGCACCCAGCTGCCAAATACAGCCAAGTGCAGACCACTGGTTGTGGGGGCTCCAAGCACCTCTCAGGAGCCTCTCAAGGGACCCTGAAGGTCAGTTCACCCCTGGACGCCCAGGCTCCTCGGGATGCTTGGTCCCCATACATGTGTATGGGCCGTTCCCCCCCTGATGGCGGCCCTGTACGGCCATGTTTATATATGAGACTGGTATTTTTACAGGAAGTTTGCCCATCCGAAAGTAACAATTGAATTAGTGGTTAAGCTTGGTGGACTGAATCAACCCCTGACTTCTTATAAGTCTTGTGTTCTCCTATAATGAGAAGTATTCTCCTTGCCACATTTTCCAACTCTGTTCCTGTCCACCTCTGCATTTTGGGTGTTCCCACCCACTTTTGTATATTTATCACAGACACTAGCTCAGTACAGGCAGTCCCCGGGTTACAAACAAGGTAGGGACTGTAGGTTTGTTCTTAAGTTGAATTTGTATGCAAGTCGGAACAGGTACATTTACTAAGTGTAGCTTCAGCCAAAATTGAATTTTGAACATTTTGGGTTGTTGCGGAAACAAACCTTGGTGATAAAGAATCAGTGGAGACACCTTTTTCAGATAATAACTCTTTACAGGAGTGAATTTCCCTTCCTAGGGGGAGATTTCCTCTCACTTCCTGTTGTCTCCCTCCGTTTGTAAGTAGGAGTCATTTGTAAGTCGGATGTTTGTAACTAGGGGACCGCCTGTACTTGTGTTTATTTTTTATGCACAGAGACTGAGGGTGAAGCTTTGTTGAGGCCTATACACAACCAATATTTGCCCATGGGACTTTAAATGAGGCATAATACAAAAGTCATAAAATATCAATTTATTGTACATGAATAAAGTACACCTAAAAATGTTTGGCATATCAAGCCAATGGGTTACACACAGTATATACTGTGCATCAAGCTGGTATATTTCCAAATACATTCTTTACATAACCAAGATGATTGCAATATGAGAGAGGAATGCATCTTGTAACTCGACGCGTTTCATGAATATGTTCACTTCTTCAGGAGTAGATGCCTCCAACAACAGAGCCCTATAGTAAAAAATAAATACATAAATTATATTACAGCTTTCCCTAGAAAGGCGGGAGGTGCCACCACC
The DNA here is from genome assembly GCA_018402905.1 of Glandirana rugosa. Lineage (NCBI taxonomy): Eukaryota > Metazoa > Chordata > Amphibia > Anura > Ranidae > Glandirana > Glandirana rugosa. The sequence goes on from BLSH010251582.1 coordinate 1,606,532, forward strand.
CTACATATTGATGTTCTAAAAAAAAGGGACTTACAAGCCAGCTTGGAACTTAATAAAATGTAGCATCTCCAAATAGTGACCACTGCTCAGTGTCTGACACGGGAGTAGTGGAAGGGCACCAAGACACCCAAAGGGAAAACCAGGTGGCAAAAGAGAGAACATGGCTGTGGTAAAAAGTATATATTCCAAAATACCAAAAACCAACCTGAAAAAAAGGGGCGAGAGTGAAAATAAATAAAAAGTGCATTAAGTTCCTCCAGGTATTGTTAATGCAGACAAGAAAATGATCTCAATGTGCTACAAGTGAGGTTATAATGTATGCTGAGGAGGTAATATACTAAATGCGTGTTGAAAATGAAAACTGAAAATGTAAAAAAAAAAAGTGCCATAGCAGGGGAAACAAAGTCTGGAACCAAAGTCTGTTGGCACTGATTGAACACAAAAAATTGACCCATGTATGTGTGTGATGTGAGCCAGAAACTTGCCACCAAAGACAGAAAATTACTTAGTGTTTGCATAGGTGAGTAATGATTCTCCAACGAAACAGATCATGATCTCAAAGGAAAAGAAAAGCCCTCAGTTAGCCGCCTCAATTTATCCCCAGAGAGAAACCTGGCCCCTCCCAACACTAAGTACCTCCAGGTACTATCAATATAGACAGGAAAATGGCCTCAATGCATTACAAATGAGGTTAATGTGTATGCTAAGGAGGTACTAGACTAATTGGATATTGAAAATAGAAACTAAAAATGTAAAAAATATGCAATAGAATCAGCAATATTCCTTTGTTGAGGCCTACCCTCTCTTCAGGAGAGCCCTCACCAAGTACTTGGAGGACCAATTTTGGCAGGGGCCTAAGCATTGGGGTCCACTTGACTGCGGCCTAAGCATTGGGGTCCACCTGACTTCGGCCTAGGTAGACCATAAAGTGTCTTGTCCCTTTCAGGAGCCTTGTGCCCTGTGGGGGTTCATGGTTCTCTGCCTCTTCGCATGTTGGACCATTACTGTACCCTGGTGCACGTTTTTTGTGTGCTGTGAATTCACATTTCAGAAAGGCATGCCAGGCCAAAAATAGTCACCAGGACTTATGACAGGAGAAAATGGTGACCTCACAGATCTACAGTATATTAGAACTAGTATAAAACTATGTAACAGTTGCTGAGCAGCAATGGAGCTCTATTGCTGCATAACAACTGTTATGTTACATTGCCACTCCATGAGAGAAGTTTTATCCTGTGTCAAGCCCTGAAATGTGTTGGACTTTTATATGAATTATCATATTGCAGCAATTAAAATGATCTTGGACTCCATCTGTTTTTGGTTTTGCACACCATTCTATATTTTTATGATTGGAGCCATTTTCAGGTGTCCTTTGCTGAGAAGCCTAGGTGTGAGGGAGCCACCTTGCCAGAGCTACTAAGCTTGTATACTTCCAAGGAATCATTGGACGAAACGTGCGTAGAGTGGGGTAGGGACGCTGACGATTACACGTATCCAAGTCGGAGCTCGCGGTCTGTGATAGGGCCGGAGGGGAATGACTTTTGAGGCTGAGCACGTATGCTGTAGTGCCGGCTCAAACACCTGGAACATGTGAGTGGAATATTCGTTTGATTTTCATAAAAACCTGCTGAAACTTTTTTACACTATGGGAAGCCTCCTTCCTTCTGTTTGCTTTTACATACTGGATGGTGGGACCTATGAGATGGGACTCTGATTAAGGCTACTTTCAGACTGGAGCGGTACCCACGGTCGCGGTAAAACCCCGCTAGTTTTAGCGGAGTTTTACCAGCGATAGGGCTCCGCTATGCGGGCGGGAGTGCCGCACTTTTAACCCCCCACAAGGGGTTAAAAAGGGGTTAAAAGTGCCAGCGCTCAGCGCTACCGAGGCGGTGTGCAGCCGCTTCGGCAGCGCTTGCCATGCATTTCAATGGCAGGGGCGGTAGAGGAGCGGTATATTACCGCTCCCCTCACCGCCCCAAAGATGCTTCTTGCAGGACTTTTTCTAACGTCCTGCTAGCGCACCGCCCCAGTGTGAAAGCACTCAGGGCTTTCACATTGGGGTGGATTGGGGGGGACTTTTGAGGCGCTTTACAGACGCTATTTTTAGCTAAATAGCGTCTGTAAAACGCTCCAGTGTGAAAGCAGCCTAAGGGAAGATTGGATGATCGCGGGGAGAGAGCTGCTTGCTTTGGTGAGTTTTATCTAGAGCAGTGGTTCTCAACTCCTGTCCTCAGGACCCACTAACAGGCCAGATTTTAAGTATTACATTGGGGAGATGCAGACTAGAATACTGCAATCACTGAGCAGCAAATTATATCACCTGTGATGAATTTCAGTTATCCTGCAAATCTGGCCTGTTAGTGGGTCCCGAGGACAGGAGGAGAACCACTGATCTAGAGAGAGTGGTGAAGGACAGGCTGTTGTGGGAGCACTTGGTGTTTTTGGCGAAGAACTTTTTTTTCATTCTAATAATGGACATTTTTTTTCATTTTTTTTATTGAACATTATAGGAAATTTTTTTTTGGATTATTAGAGAAGCACTTTAGCATTTTTCACTACTGTTTAGCATATTTTGGACTTTATTTGTAATTATTGCACTATTTGGATTGCACTTTATGTATTTTTTGCACTTTATTATGTGCATTTGCACAATTAGGAGATACTCTATTTGTACTTTCTGCACCAATTTGTTAACTTAGACTTTTGCACTTTATTAGCATATTGTTGCACAATAGGGATTAGTATTGATTAGTAATATAGATTTCATATTATTCAGTAGGAGTGGTAGATACAATATTAGAATATTGAACACGGTGTTGAGGACTTGCGCTAATCCCCATTTGCCTTTTTAGCCTACCTAACACACTGACACTAATACAAATTTATTAACTGACACTGATACTAATTTATAAAAAGGTTTTTTTTTTTGTTTTTTTTTAAATCCTTCCTTAAATATACTGACCTTGACCTTTGATTTTGGCCCTTGACTCTGACCCTGACATTGACCCTAACTAATCCTGACACTGACCTAGACCATACCTTGATCCAGCTATTTTTTTTCTTTTTTTAAAAAAAAGTTTATTTCTTTACACACACTTGTTTATTTACATTTCCTCTGGCAAGGAGAGAAAGATGCAATGGGGTTGATTTACTAAAGGCAAATAGACTGTGCACTTTGTAAAGTGCAGTTGCTATAGAGCTTAGTAATGAGCACAAGCTCTGCTGGCTTCCATCATCCAATCATGTGCAAGCAAAAATCCTGTTTTCTTTTTTCCTTGCATGTGATTGCAAAGTGAAGCTTTGCCTCGTTTACTAAGCTCTGGAGCAACTGCAGTCTAATTGCCTTTAGTAAATCATCCCCAATGTATCTCACTCTCCATTGAGAAGAGAAAGCATTTGCAGGGGCGGGCTTTACAGCGATTGATCACTATCACAGCAATCAAGTGATTGTTAGTAATGGACCCAGGGTGTGCAGTGAGAGGCCAGTTGCTCCCAGCATAAACGCAGGTACACATATATGTGGCCTCATAGAAGAAGACCCACTTCAGTGAGGCCGCATATATGCGCACAGTTAGCGGGAAGGGGTTAGATACAAATATATTATTTGTAGCCAGATCAATTTTCTATAGAGGGTCTGATGATCACAGTGAGGGCCTGTATGCTTTTGTTTGCATCAGCTGGGTTGTACATTCCCACACAAGTCTATGGGAATACCAAACTTGCTTGAAGGAGGCCACACACAAGTTAGAGGACAACTGCAGCTCAAATGCAACTGTCAATGAATTCTGAGTGATCTCAGATGTGCCTCAGACTGATATCAAACTGATGCCATTGCTACAAGCCCAAAGCCTGTTAGCACAGGTCCTAAATAAATACAGTAAAACCTTGGTTTGAGAGTAACTTGGTTTGAGAGCGTTTTGCAAGACAAGCAAAATTTTTAAATAAGTAAATAAGTAGTCTCATGTCACAACTGAGTATAAAAGAGAAGAGAGGCGCCTCTAAGTGTAGCAATATGGTCACATTTAATGAAGTAACAACAGTTAGCAACTCACATGGTTGATGATTAAAACAGGCAAATCTAAGTACAGGGCTGGTGCAAGGATTTTTGACACCCTAGGCAAAGCCTCTTTTTGCTGCCCCCATTGCCTCTACCCCCTTTGTCCTGCCCATGTGACAAGAGGCGGCGCTATACAGGAAGCATCGGCTCTGCTTCCTCTAGCTCTGGCTCCAGTGCTGCACCTCTATTTACACTGCCGGTTGGATGGAGCCACTGCCTGAGACTGAGTTAGTTACATGCTGCAGCCTGCAGAGCATGCGGACGCAGAGGGAAACCAGCGGCCAGGCGCCCCTAGGCAGCAGTGCGCCCTAGGCGGCTGCCTAGTTTGCCTAGTGGTAGCACCGGCCCTGTCTAAGTATGCAGGCATCAGGGGGTAAAGATGTCCACATAGACCGTCCTCCGCACCGCCATCAATGTCATACCTTCCACACTGCACTCCACAAGTGCTTCAAGCCTCGCGTTCAGATCGCTCCACTGCAGGGTAGTCTTCCCGGTCACGATTGCAGACTGCCAGCGGTGAGAGCTGGCAGTGCGGAGGACGGTCTATGTGGACAGCTTTACCCCGGATGCCTGCATACTTAGATGTGCCTCTTAATCATCAACCATATGAATTTCATTAAATGTAACCATATTGCTACACTTAGAGGCGCCTCTCTTCTCTTTTATACTCTGTAGCTCCTGTTTGAGTTTGCTTCTAATTCATTTTATGGTTACCAAACCTACCACATTGCTATAATCTTTTTATATGGACTACAAACAGAAAGACTTATAAATAAATGGTTGTGGAACGAATCATCTGAGTTTCCATTATTTCTTATGGGGAAATTCACTTTGATATACAAGTGCTTTGGATTTTAAGCATGTTTCCGGAAAGAATTATGCTCGCAATCTAAGTTTTTACTGTATGCTCATTTATATTATGCATAGCTCCCAACTGTCCCTGATTTCAAGAGACTGTCCCTGCTCATAAGCCAAGGTTTTACTGTATTAGATCCCTATCATTAAAAATTTGTAGGTAGCCACACATTATTTCTAAGTTTTTTGTGGACTCTGACAAAAAAAAAATTGAGCTAAAGCCAGTGTCATTTGTAGAGCTGTCCAAGGTTCTGATCAGAAACCGGCCTCTAATTTATATTCACACCTATAATCTTCATTTAAACTGTAGTGCATGATATGATTGCTGATGATACGTATTTATCGATTGCTCTAGTTTATTTATTTCTGTTTTTGGAGACCAATAATCACATACAAAATAGCACAGAGGTATCTCTTGCATCTCAGTGTTGCTGATCTCCCACAGTCTCTTTGCAGCTGCTTCCTGTCTACATCCACTGTAGCTGCATGTCATTCCTCAGGGTGGGTTTCCTGGTGGTGACAACAGTAGACCAAGCCTACATAATGTGTATTAAAACAGCCACTTGCATTCACCTTTGGAAGCCCATGTGACAGGATGACAACATAGGGACACAAAATTGGGAGATAGCTACTGAGCATTGTCAGCCTATAACAGGAAGTGCCTGAACAAAGCCCTTCATGGCAGGATCACCAGGTATAGTTTTAATAAAGGTTGCAGATTTATAGTGATACTAAACTCTCACAGTAAAATGCATAGTAGTGGTGCAAAGCTCAGCACTTACTGTAACTTCTGTGTGTCTTTCTTACAAATGCTATTGTTGCTTTGCTTTCCCCAACTGAAAATTCTTTCCTTTCTGGTTGGTGGTTTCAGGTGTCCCCTTTGCCTACAGCATTCCATAGGAGGCACCTTGCACCTGCTGGCAACCACGTGCGACTCTTCCTCAGCTAGCTGATTCCATTCGGTGTAAAGCCACTCTGCTACTCCTCCATCCGCTCAGCGAGTGGTTGACAACACAGCTCTACCCTGCGTGTCCCTAGTAAAGGAATGTTGTGATGTAATCAGGGCATGTGACCCCCTATATAGAAGTTTGGGAAAGCAGATCTCTCAGACCTGCAGCTAATGGTGATGAAATAAGGAAAACGTAAGTCATTTTGGCAAATGGATAAACAAAATATGTGCTGCAGGCTGTCTTGCAGGATCCCAAGAGTGCATTAGCTTTTAACACTATTTTAACCACGCGCTGTCACACTTTGAATGACAATTGCGCAGTCATGCGACACTATAAACATATGAAATTTTGAATTTTTTATAATTATTTGCACATAAATAAAGCTTTTTTTTTTTGGTGATATGTAAAATGATTGTAAACCCTCACCTTGTAAAACAACCCATTCAGTTTCAAATAGAAATGGAAGGCAACACATTTTTGTATAGATATTTAAAAAGAAAAAAACATTATAAACACCTTTCTCTTATAAATGATCACATTCCCTCCATTCTTAGCTGCACAAGAGCTGGGGGAGGAGAAGCAGCAGCACTGAGCTTCCCAGTGAATGGCTGTGCATCGGGGGGGGGGGGGGGGTACA
>BLSH010251582.1:1634139-1650384 GCA_018402905.1 Glandirana rugosa
CTGGTGACCATTGCCACTAAAACAGAAAGTTGGGTGGGGGTTAAAAAATTCACCAGTTCAAGAAATGAAGGTAAAGCATCCAATGAGGACACCTATTTTGGTGACAACTGTCCAAGAGGGGAACTCCTCCTTACTTTGGGGAGCTTTTCTCTTATTTGCTGCCAAGTCGTTAGGACAGGAAGAGTAGGGAAATACCTTACCAGTGCCTTGAGTCCAGAGCTGTCTCCCTGCAGTCGGTTCTTTATACTGCTGCAGGTCTCCGGTGCCGCCATTTTGGATATGGTAGCCTATTTCGTCTCCCTAAGGAATCACAGCTAACTCTCACTGTGAATGCTTATTTTAGAGTTTGGCTTTACACATACCTTTCAATAAAAAGTAGATACATTATTTTCTATGTTCTGACACTGCAGAGGTTGTTCTTTTTTGAAATCTGTGTTTTCTGCTGTAGACAATACAAATATGTTGAGTCCATTGCACAGTACACTGTTGACCCCGTTGTGGCATGTAACAAAGCATGTGGATAAAACACAGATTTTTAATTTTTTTGGTACCAGATCTCAACAAGAAAAGGGTTGAAAGGTTTAACAAATCCCTGGGGAACCCATACCCCAAGAGTTTATAATTGTAGGGATTTTCGCATTAAATGTTGCATTTTAGGCAAGAGGTTTGGGAATAGGATTTCGCCCTGACCACAGAAGGCTTCAGTTCTTGGGGCTGAGCGCACTCCCCAGTGACTTGTGATAATTACAGAAGCAAGATTTGGCTTCTACCCGAATTCTGATCACAATCTTCAGAAAGAGCTGTGGCTTGCTCTAATGACATGTCTGCTCTTTTGTGTTTATGTGCTACTATCTGTTGCAGGATGGAATCAAACTCAGCTAAATCAAACACACATGGAAGGTTTTACAAGTCTTTTTTTTAATACTGTTCTTTTCATTTGATTGTCAGACTGCAGAAAGCTATTGATCAGAATCATGTCTTGAATTTTTTGTGTGTGTTCGGGCCCAATACTAACATTTAGGGCCAGCGGCACAGTAAGCAATGAATGATATCATTGCACTCCTGGGGTGGAAGAAGCAGCCACGTACAGCAGGGCAGCAGGTTTATACTTGGGTATTATTAGCAATGGCTCTCCACTAATAATGCCCAATCAAAATATGAATGCAAGGGACTGGGCCGTGGCATTCTAAGGGCCCATTCAGATGGATGGAGAGAAACCCGCTCATTGCACACCCTGTGCATGAACAGCTGTGGCCAGCAGGGGCGCAGCCACATTTCTACTCTACAAATCATTGGCCGGCGTTCCCCCTGATTGCATGTAACTGCACAAACATGGGATTAGTGGATCTAACTGACTCCAGACAGGTTGAATCCAGGGTCAGAAATCCTGGCTGCACACTAATTGGATGCAGCAAGTCATCAAGTTTGATCTGCAACCATAGCGCAAAGTGCCGCTGTGTCCAGATGCAGATTTTAGCCACCTCTCAACACTGCAGTCTAGCTGCCCTCATTTGCTTGTCTGGATAAGGTCTAAAGCCACGGCATATGTGGCCTTGTTTTTAATCTGGCATTAATGGAAGTTTAATCAGATACAGAAAGAGTCTGAAAGAAAACACCTTCTACTCTGCTCTTTCTTTAGATGTGTATCAAATATATTTTTTTTAAGTAGAAAATGGATATAAAATGTCAGTTTAAAATTGTGTAGACTTAAAAAAAAATCAAACTGACCCCAAACTACTATTGTTTCTGTTCAAGACTGCAAATAGACCTTTACATTAATATTGTCAAAGCAGACCAATAAAAGTTGCATTTCACATGAATCAATATGGCATATGTCTTCACACCAAATAACATTATATTATTTCGTTTAAAAAGAAATATCTCTGTTTTGCTCTCCTTGCTCATCTCTGTCATTAAAGGTTATCACTTACACCCTTGTTTCAGGTCATACAGTTTCTGGCTACTAGGTGCCTTGTGAACATATTAGAACTGCAGACAGTCTGTTGTTTTCAATCAGGCAGACTATAGCATATGATAAGAAGACATGCGAGGCGCGCATGGCACGCTCTGTGATCACCGAGCCAATGAGGCTCGGCTCATCACAGATCGTTGTAAGGAGCCAGTTCCGGCCCCTGTCCACGTGATCAGCTGTCAGCCAATGACAGCTGATCACGTGATGTAAACAGTATTCAGCCTTTTTTCCCCTCACGCTGACAGTGTGAGGGAAAAAAAGCTGATCACTGGCTACAGAGAGAGGGACATCGGTCCCACACACGGAGAAGCACTGCTGCTATGCAGTACCCTCTAGTGCCATCTACCAGTGCCCACCAGTGCCACCTACAGGTGCACATCAGTGCAGCCTACCAGTGCCCATGAGTGCCACCTATCAGTGCCCACCAATGCCACCTTTCAATGCAAATCAGTGCTGCCAACCAGTGGGCATCAGTGCCTCATCAGCAGTGCCACCTATCAGTGCTGCCGATCAGTGTCACCTATCAGTGTCATCCATCAGTGCCACCCATCAGTACCCTTCAGTGCCACCCATTAGTGCCCATCAGTGCCACTCCACCCGTACTACCCATCAGTGCCCATCAGTGCAGCCTATCAGTGCCCATCAGTGCTGCCTCATCAGCAAACATCAATGAAGGAGAAAAATTACCTGTTTTCAAAATTTTATAACAAACTAAGAAACTGTTTTGCTTTTTTTTTTTTAAATTTTCAGTCTTTTTTTAATTTTTTAGCAAAAAATTAAAAACCCAGCAGTGATTAAATGCCACCAAAAGAAAGCTCTATTTGTGTGAAAAACCATTATAAAAATTTAATTTGGGTATAGTGTTCCATGACCGCGCAATTGTCATTCAAAGTGTGACAACGCTGAAAACTGAAAATTGGCCTGGGCAGGAAGGGGGGGTTTAAGAGCCCGGTAAGCAAGTGGTTATAGATTGTTCAGATTTAATAATCTGAGCAGTCTTGACATTTGTAGAGGGAGTGGGGTAGAAGTAATTTAAATACTATGTGGGAATAAATATGCAATGTAAAAATTTGACCATAGACAAGCTTTAACAGGATATATTGATTTGATAGGGGTGCTGAGGATGTCATACTTTACACAAATCTTTACCTTCCTTCCCAGGCGGGTCTGACAATGCAACAAAAAACTGGGGTTGTTAACAGCAGGGAAACCTTTTTCATATTTAGGGCACATGCAGATATTAGCAGGTACATTTTTTTTAGAATGATATACTTGCCAAAGTTCCTTAAAGTTGTAAATGGGATTGCCTACATGTGGCTGTGGGGTGAGGAATGCCTTGTCTGCTTCTGGTCCCGTACAGTGACAGCTTCCCCTTGGGCTTGCTCAGGTGTGTTCAGACTTGGATCTGAACACACCCAAGCTCATCACTACTTATACCTGCAAGTACATTGAGGGCGCCTGTTTTGACAGCAAGTGCCAAAACCCATTGGTCGGCCTTTAAAGTGAATCTATGTGCGCCACCAAAGCACACATAGATACACTGATTGGCTCTGGCCTCCAGCCAGTGACTGATTGGTCAGGTCGCGGGGCAGCACTGGCGGACATGCTGGTGCTTGGACTGGAAGTGTCCAGTACCGCACGCCTGTTGTTCTCGCCGACCGGCCGTGTGTGAGAGAAGGGCCTGACTCCCCTGAGGTACGTACTGCTGTGCTGTGTACTGGCTGCAATACCTGTGTACTGGCTGCAATACCTGTGTACTGGCTGTATACTGTCATACTAACCGCAATACCTGTGTACTGGCTGTATACTTTGATACTGGCTGCAATACCTGTGTATTGGCTGCATACTGTGTTACTGGCTGCAATATACCCCACCTGTGATGCTGAGCTGTATACTCTGTCCTGTGATGGTGAGTTGTATACTCTGTCCTGTGATGCTGAGCTGTATGCTCCTGACACAATATGTGGAATACAGGGGACGGAGTGGGTGGATTATATAAGGGGTGGGGCTTATGAGAAGTAGGAGGGGTCAAAAAGGAAGGGCGGGGCCTGGTCCCCCCCCAAGCTTAAACTTCACCAGCCGCCGCTAGTGCAGCCCCAACCCGAGATGCCTAATGACAGTTGAGTCATACATATACAGTATCTGTCCATAGACATATACATAGAGGCTAACACACAATCAGGCTGTGCAATCTATTACATTTATGTAGTAAATGGTGAAGCTTAGTTAGTTCATACTTCTAATATGAAAAATCCTGCGTATAGCAGACACAAAAATATGTAGACATGTGCAATTCATTTCGCTCCAAATTTGTTTTTTTAACAAATTTCAACAAATTCGTTAATTCGGAAATATCCAAATGAACGAAAACCCTTTTGATAAATTTTTCCGAATGTTCATAAATTCAAATATTCGAAAATAAGAACAAAAATTTAAAAACTCGAAAACCTAACTAATAATAACTTAACTATTACAAACTATTAAATGAAAAGTATTGGAATTTCCTTTCAAATTTGGTTGTTAGTGAACGTAATGAATAAAAATGTATCCAAAGTTAAGAATTATCCAAATAACGAATGCCGTATCCAAACTAATGGAACGTAAAAAATTAATAATAATAAATAACAACAATAATAACTTTTTATTAATATTATTATTTATTATTCATTTCTTCCGTTCCATTTGTTTAGATGCAACATTCGTTATTTCGGATAATTCGTAACTGCGGATAAATTCATATTTGTTACGTTCACTAATAGCCAAATTTGAAAGGAAATTCCAATACCTATAATTTAATAATTAGTTATTATTAGTTAGTTAGATATTATTTCAAATTTTCGCATTTTCGTTCGGGCAGGTATCCTCGCATCTTCAAGATATTTTTGATAGTAGTCCGAAGGGTGTTCAGTAATCTAATTATAGGAAGGTTTGGTGACAGATGGGAAAAGCCGGACTCGAGATGTGCCAGAGCCGTGTCAGCAGTGTCTTCCGGTATAAGTAAGACCCTGATGGGATTATTGGGGTCAAAGGGTCCCCAACCCCTCATCTGCGGGGCCTGGGACGCAAGATAATAGGCTTTAGGGTTTGGAACCGCCAACCTGGCCTGATCCTTACTCCTCTGTGTGAATAAACTAATACGAGCCTGCTTTAGTTTCCAGATCAGTTCCCAAAATTGAGTCTCTATCCACTGAAACCACCTGCCAGGGATCCACACCGGAGAGTTGGTAAATATGTAAAGCAGTTGGGGGGTCCACACCATCTTAACCAGATTTACACTCCCCGCCACTGATAAGGGGAGTTTACACCATGCGGCGCATTTCTCGCAAAATTTATGTAATATGGGTATCAAATTCAGTTTAATGTACTCCTTAGGATTAGGGGACAAAACCACGGCTAAGTATTTGAATTGGGTAACAATTTTCACCATTTCTGCGTTCTCCAGTAGGGGGCCAGGCAACGGATCCAGCGGTAAAAGAACTGATTTGTTCCCGTTTATGGAAAACCCGGATAGACTACCGAATGTGTTAATGAGTGTCATCACTGCCTGCAATGATCCTCGTGTATCCCCAAGATAGAGCAAAGCGTCGTCTGCATACATGGAGACCATCTGTGTTGCTGCCTCTTTGGAATCCTACTATCTCTGGCCTAAATCTTTAATGAGAACTTGTTTGCTGTCTGCCAGAACTTTGCAATTCAAACACATTGTGACAGCAGAAAAGTAAAAAGACTTTTAACACAGCGGGCCTAGTCTAAGGAAGAGTGGATTCATTCTAATCATCAGTTAAATTGGTTGTCAACTCGTGACAACCACTTTAACTTACAGGTAAGCCTATAATAAGGCTTACCTGTAGGTGCCCTGCATATCTCCTAAACCTGCAGAGTTTAGGAGATATACAGTATACTGCTGATGCCGACCTCATTCGGCACATGCGCAGTGAAGAAACGGCCTCTGTGCCGTTCCTTCACAGTGATCGTGCCGTGACTGGAGGCTCCCGTGCGCATGCGTGTGAGTGACGTCACGCGACTCTGGCCAGTCACAGAGCCGGAGTCGTGGCCCTGGTAGGAAGAGGGGCTGAAGATGGATGCTGCCTGCACGGGGGACATTGCTGGACATCGCAGGCTTTGTTTGCAGGTGACACATAATCGGCTACTATGCGATGCATAGCAGCCCATTATGCTTCTACTTTACAGGGGAATATTGAGGAAGAAAACCTCATCAGGGTTTACTTCCTCTTTAACATCTGCAGCCACAGACACTACAGAGAAGTAATCTGTTTCATCATGCAGCACATAGATCAGGATAATACATCAGCCATCCCTCAGCATACACAAGCAGAGGAAAGTACACGCAATATGCCAAAGACCAGGCCACACTGCTCAAGCTCTAGAGTCTCTAGTAAATTGGATCAGACATCAGCTAGTGCTGAAACTGCCCGGTCCAAGTGCAATAGCTCTAGACATTCAATCAGCTCTAACCTGTTGTCCACCAGTGCTGCAGCCGCCAGGGCCCATGCAAAAGCAGAAGCCGCATGTGCACTGGCTTCCTATGCAGTATGTGAAGCTGAAATTATAAGAGAACAGGGCCGCATAGATGAAGAGCATCATAGAAGAAAAGAAGAGGTGAAAGCATCTTTACATATTGTCAAGCAAGAAAAAACTGCTTCAGCAGCCTTAGCTGAAGCTAAAGTTCTCATGAGAGCTGCTGAACAACAATATAGAGAACACTCTGTGATAGAAACGCAGATGACACCTCTCAGTGCAATCCAACACACCAGTGAATAGGTACAATTGCATGCAACCATGTGCACTGATCAACAGTCTAATGATGCATCAAAATCGCCAATAGTCCCTCTAGCAGCAGACAACTTTGATACCACTCAATGCTACAAGACTGAACCAAAACTTAAATATGAAAAGCCAAGTGGTTATGTACTCAGAGACCAATCTGATGGTCCTTCAGGAAACCAAATGAATGGTAATGTAATCTCCCCTCTGGAAAACCTAAACCTGGCCTATAGCAGAAAGACTTGCAGCAAGGTAGAACAACCACAGGACCAGAGTGGATTTAACTGAGCACCCCCGCTGTCTTAGCCACAAACATGCCCTGTGTTTGTTTCAAGAAAATGCTCACCTGAGGCAGTAGGAGCCACAGATGTGACAAAATACTTGATATGCCGTGAAATGGTGAGCTCTGGTCTCTTGAAGTTTGACGACCGTCCAGAAAACTATTGGGCCTGGAAGTAATTTATTCTAAGCAGCACCCAAGACTTAAATCTGACAGACAGAGAGAAGCTTGGCCTACTCTCCAAATGGCTTTGACCAGAGTCTTCTGAGCAAGCCAAAATAATCAGGTCAGTACATGTCCATAATGCGACGGCAGGGCTTACAATGGTATGGCAGAGAGTGGAAGACTGCTATGGGTCACCTGAAGTAATTGAAGATGCACTTCTAAAGAAAATAGAGATTATCCAAAAATAACAAACAAAGACAATCAGAAGCTGAGAGAGCTAGGAGACATACTTTTAGAGCTGGAGGCGACAAAAGCTGGTGGATACCTGCCAGGCCTCTCATATTTGGATACAGCACATGGTGTTAACCCAATAATCCAGAAGCTTCCTTAATATTTACAAGAAAGATGGATCATGCAAGCATCAAAATACAAGGAAGATCATGGGTGGCATTTCCACCTTTCTCCTTCCTCGCAAAGTTCATTGTGAATCAAGCAAAAATGCGCAATGACCCAAGCTTCGCCTTTTTGAACATGGGAGGCTCAAGCTCCGTAAAGACAGAGAAACAACCATCAGTGCACAATAAAGAACGCAGAGCAACAGTGTCTGTCTGTACAGAAGACAGAAGTACCATCTGAGTCTGAAGTCAATCAGGATAAAAGCTCAGGAATAAAAATTGAGGACCCAGACAAGCAGTGTCCGCTACATAACAAGCCTCATCCACTTAGACAATGGCGCAGTTTCAGAAGCAAGACAATAGAGGAGCGCAAGTCTTATCTTAAAGACAAGGGCATTTGTTTCAGGTGCTGTGGTTTAACTTAACATCTTGCGAAAGACTGCGTGAAAGCAATACGATGCAAAGAATGCAATCATGAAAAGCATTTGTCTGTGCTGCACCCAGGACCAGCACCATGGAGAACAGAGAATCCAGCAACCCAAGAAGATCATGGTGGGGAGCAAAAAGAAAGTGCAACACCAGCAGTCACCTCAAAGTGCACTGAGGTCTGCACAGAGACATTTAGCTCTAGATCATGCTCCAAGATATGTTTAGTCAAGGTGTATCCTGCACGCCTCAGAGAGAGGGCAATCAGAATGTATGCAGTCTTAGATGAGCAAAGTAACAAATCGCTGGCAAAAACATAATTCTTTGACCTCTTCAGTGACACAGGAAGTTCAACTCTGTATACTTTGAAGACATGTTCAGGAGTTATGGAGACAGCAGGGAGTTGAGCAAGCAACTACATCATTAAGTCATTATATGGGAAAACACAGTTGACTCTCCCTAATCTTATAGAATGTGAATATGATACCAGATGATAGATTAGAGATCCCCGCACCTGAAATTGCACGTCACTACCCTCATCTGATACAAATAACAGACAAGATTCCAGCACTTGACCCAGATTCTGCAATTATCCTTCTACTAGGAAGAGACATACTGAGAGTGCACAAGGTCTGGGAGCAGTACAATGGGCCACACAACGCACCAGAGAGATTAATCAACCCAATACAACAGCAGAGAGTGTGGAGCTGCATGGAGGCAATAGCCTCAGCTGCAGATACAGATGAGCTAGGATGCAAAGTGTTTGAAAGACCAGCACCATCTGATGAAGATAGCCTCTTCCTTGAGATCATGGACAGAGAAGTTTGCAGGGATGAGTCAAACAGCTGGGTAGCTCCACTACCTTTCCGTTCACCCTGACATCACCTTCCTAATAACAAAGGACAAGCAGTGAAGCACCTCACCTCATTACAACGCACTCTGGACCGAAAGCCAGATATGAAAGAACATTTCCATGATTTCATGCAGAAGATCTTCGATAGTGGTCAAGCTGAAAGAGCACCACCATTGGAAGGAAAACAATATTGTTGGTACTTGCCAATATTTGGAGTGTATCATCCTCAGATACCAGGACAGATACAAGTGGTATTTGATTCCAGTGCAAAGCATGAAGGCATCTCCCTAAATGATCTACTCCTCAGTGGACCCGATCTGAATAATACACTCCTTGGAGTCCTCATCAGATTCCGAAAAGAACTTGTTGCAGTAACAGCAGATGTACAACAAATGTTCTGCTGTTTCCTTGTCCGCAAAGATCACAGAGACTACCTGAGGTTCCTGTGGTATGAAGATAATGACTGCGGGTGGAGATGGGTAAAGCACACTCTTACTCTGCCACATTGCCGACTCTTCAGCCGGCATTTCAGAGTTGTCAGTTAGTATTTCCTGATAGTCCCAGGGAAAGGGAGCCCAGACCAGAATCTAGCAGCTATCTGTAGGCGATCTCCAGCTCCCATTCCTGATTGGCTAGAAACTCCAAATCTTCCAACGCCCAGAGAACTTCTGATACATTCAGCATCAATTCTCTGTATCCCAAGATTTCCACCAAACGCCACTCCACATCGCTCCCAAAGTCAGGGTCCTCAGACAGCCTCTCTAATAACAGCCCCAGGCTGCCATTACCAAAGCCTTCTGTTGGGCTGTCGTCTGCTGTCCATGGGCACACTTGAGCTACATAGCAGCGGAGGGCTCTGTAGCTCTTGTCCAACCGTATCTCCGCCTGGACCAGCCTGCTTAACTCAGCTTTCTTTTCCTTGTCCCGTTTCCCCAAAAACACCATTTGTACTACGTACTGCGACCAGTACCTTTCCTGGAAGGAGGAGAAGCTTTTTCCCACTGCTCGCAGGCTAGCGCTTCCTTCCAGAGTTCCCAGGGTACAGCATCATACCATCCCAGCAGGACCTGTTCTGACACTGGTCCTCTGTGCTTTATCCGCATCTCTCACAACCTCCTTCCGAATTCCTCTTCCATGGCAGATGGTATCTGTACCTTTCCTCTCCTGCTATCCGGAGCTTGGATCAAGGTGGAGGTTTGGATGTCCCAGACTGCAGAAAGCATCCCACTGCTGCCACCAATGTAACAGAACCTCTTCCCACACTCCGCTTGAGAGCTTACGTCAGTATATCGCTTCCTCTAGTGTGAACATAGGTATCAGATGTTACAGCCACATATTGCAACCGAGAACTAGGCAGGACTCGTTAGGATGCTAAACTGGAACATCTTTAATTGAACAAACATACACAGAATATATACACACAGGAGGACATCCCCACTCCTGATCACATTACCCTAACAATACAAACTGTAACCAGGAATATAATTACAACTGACATATACTTAAAACATTACGTTAATTAGACACCTGGATGACTTAGAGGCCTCATTCCAGGTCAGACTTGCTGATTCTAGCTAACAAACTACAATACACATTATCATAATTATAGACACAGAACACCTTCAGACAGTAGCAGGAGCCCCCAGTAGCAGACTGTCTGGCTCCTACATTGAAGACCATGGAATCCACTTCTAAGCAATGCTTTGATTAATCAGGAATTGCAGACGGCATGGCAACGGTCTACAACAGGCTATGAGGCAAAACTCATAAAATGTTCCATCGTTCTGATACAGGGGAATTAATGTATCATAGATTTCTTGAGGGATATTGTTGATAAATATTACTGTCCCATTTGAGGTAATCCAAACCACATTCTTAGTGTTCATTAAGTAGTTGTCCATTTTTTGTGCCCCTAATAGACACAGGTTGACTTACACAAGAGGGGCATGGGGAGCTGAAACAAAGGTTTCCCTTAGCAAACCAGGGCCCATAGTAGGCAAAATGCTAGCATTCAGTCCCCTCCAAAAGGCTATGTCCAGGCCGGGTGAGTCTATCATACAAACCTCTGAGGGCTTCAGAGAACAGCTCTATTTATACTGAGATTAAATTACACACAGATGGGCTTTATTTGCTAATTAGGTGACTGAAGGCAATTGGTTCCACTAGATTTTAGTTAGAGGTATCAGAGTAAAGGGGGCTAAATACAAATGCACACCACACTTTTTAGATATTTATTTGTAAAAAAAAATTGAAAACCATTTATCATTTTCCTTCCACCTCACAATCATGTGCCACTTTGTGTTGGTCTATCACATAAAAGCCCAATAAAATACATTTAGGTTTTTGGTTGTAACATGACAAAATGTGGAAAATGTCAAGGGGTAGTAATACTTTTTCAAGGCACTGTATGTTTTTCTACAGCTTTTATGTATGACGACTTTCTGTTGTCACTGGTTCCTAAGCAAGCCATAGGCGTTTGCACCGGTTTTCGTCACTAAGAACCACTGACATCCCTGATAATCCCCACCATATAAATGGGGAGGGATAGCAGTGACATCATTGCGCAAATAAGGCCAATAATCATATTTGAGTAATGATGTTGACCATGCATACAACATGCAGTGCATACACTCTGCATACACATGCATACACAACCAAACACTTATCTCTCTGGTTGTGTTGCTGGTATCTGCAGTTCCCTTTGCCCTCGCTCCTGCCCGGGTAAAATCCTGGGGACGGCAGCATATGCTTCTGCTAATAGGGACAGCTCATCCCCACCTGTCCACTTTACTCTTGCACATCCCTTTCTCTTCTTCCTCCTTCCTCCAATCCTGGCAGCTGATAAATGCAGGGTGCAGTGTGTGTGACACAGAAGGAGGACTTCATGCACATCCCACTTCTTTTTTTTTACATCTCCAGAATAGAAATTCTGGAGATGTAATGATTCTGTTAATGACCCAGCAACCTGTGCTAAGTTATTGCTGGGTCAAATCCAGTAGGATCCCAGGGATGCAAAATATTAATCTGCAGTAACAGTCCAGTCTTATATTTGCCCGAGATTCAAAAATCACTCTCCAATTGGTCATCCCTCCATTAGCACTTGCAGCATGCTTTCTTATTCGCTAAATGTCTTCCAGGTACTTTAACCTCCCTGGCGGTATGATGTCAGATTTTTGCGTCTAAAAGCAGTACATTGTTTTGTATAGAAATTTGGCGTTTTATATTGTAGGCCTGTAATTCTTAGGAATAACTCACTTAAATCTGTCCAAACCAGAGTCTAGTAGACATCCCGGGTATGATAAATTTTGAAACATGAAATCATACATTATAACATAATAAATAACTATAAATAATTATCAAAAATAATAACATAATAGTAATAAAATGTATTCAATAATGTAATCAAACCAAAAACACTGAAATTTGCTCATTTGCAGAATTGTCGCTGTCTTTACTTTGAGTGTCTGATTATAAATTTCAACAGAAATCAGTATCACTCAATTTTGCAAATGATTCTTATTTACTATTGGTGTTTTCTAGCTGATCAAAAAACACTTTTGACGTAAAGGGACACTTTTTGGTTGCCATGGACATTCTCAAGTTTCCAGGCAGAAAGAATGACATATATAATATAAAAGTGCATGCAGGGCACTGGGCAAACCACTAGGGGCAAAGGGGATGTGAAATGATTTCATACAGTAATGTAATCTTACAGATTAGAGTGTACTGTATGTTTACTGTGTGGTTCACGTTTTGAATTTGCCACCAGTCTCCGCCCCCGTGCGATGCGACACTCGCAGGGAACAGAGCCCGGCACACAGAGGCATCGGGCGGAAGACAACAGCCCACTGACACAGCGGGGGGACATCGCTGGATCCAGGGGACAAGGTGAGTAACACTGCCTGAATCCAGCGATGCGATCCCACGTGTGGCTCGGGGTTACCGCTTTTGGTACAGAATATTCACCCCGAGCCACACTCGGGAATACCACTAGGGGGGTTAATAAGGAACTTGTTTTAAGAAAGCTGTACCAAAACCTTAAAGTGATGGTGCTGTACAAATGCCAGATTATGTATGGCTTCATTACACAGATAACCCATGGTAGCTTTTGTGCATAACTTTAGCATACTGAGATTCTAAATCCCAATTACAGTGGCTAGTCATTTTAGGATGGAGATGGGAGGTTTATTACTCCATTATTCCAAATTTTGGGAATAGTTTCTCCTACTGACCAGCGGGAAGTGGCATGGTATTACTGACAACTTCTTTTTTTACAGTGTGCTGAATTTTACAGTGGTACAGTGGTGCTGACCACTGTACTTTATACTCCTGTATGTGCTATGTTGTACATTATACCTATGACCCCTGCACTGCATTCACTATGTTGTACACTGTATACACTATGTTGTACTTTATGCTCCTGACCCCAGCACTGTATACACAATGTTGTGCATTATACCTCTGCACTGCATTCACTGTGTTGTACATTATAATAATTACCCCTGCACTGCAAAAGTAATGCTGTACTAGTCTTGACTAGTTTAATTACACAGGATTTTTGCCACATACAAAACCCATTACCCATCAGCAGCCACAAGAGGTATCACAGTAGCAGAAACGTCCGTGTCAAATTATGTTTTTGTAGCCCTCTTTTGGGGAAGGGGGGGGTTATGAGAAATTGCCCCACCCCAAGCAGGATACTGTACTAAACCTGTAGGTAATTAAGAGAGCCAGAACCTTTGTGATGGAGAGATTCCCCAACTGTTGTCCATCCAGCCTGGAATGCAGCTTCTCACACTCCCTAGTATTTTCTAATCTGTCATGCAACTGGAACTCTGACTAAAATAAGTGTCTGTCGGCTCTGACCTATGCTGGTTAATAAACCCTAAGCTAAAACAAACCATCGAATCCCAGATCAGATGGTACTGGGTTAACCAAAATAACAAGGGCTGCATATAATATACACTATATTGTCAAAAGTATTGTGATGCCTGCCTTTAAACACACATGAACTTTAATGGCATCCCAGACTTAGTCCATAGGGTTCAATATTGAGTTAGCCCACCATTTGCAGCTATAACAGCTTCAACTCTTCTGGGAAGGCTGTCCACAATGTTTAGGCGTGTGTCTATGGGAATGTTTGACCATTCTTCCAAAAGTGCATTATGAGGTCAGGCACTGATATTGGACGAGAAGGCCTGACTCGCAGTCTCGGCTGTAATTTATCCCAAAGGTGTTCTGTCGGATTGAGGTAAAGACTGGTTGAGGCCAGTCAAGTTCCTCCACCCCAAACTCGCTCATCCATTTCTTTATGGGTCGTGCTTTGTGCACTGGTCCAAATCATTTGGTGGAGGGGGGATTATGATGTGGGGTTGTTATTCAGGGGTTGGGCTTGACCCATTTGTTCCAGTGCAGGGAACACTTAAGGCGTCAGCATACCAAGACATTTTGGACAATTTCATGCTCCCAACTTTGTGGGAACAGTTTGGGGATGATCCCTTCCTGTTCCAACACCAGTGCACAAAGCAAGGTCCGTAAAGACATGTATGAGCGAGTTTGGGGTGGAGGAAAACATTTTGACTTTATTTTGACTTTCCTCTGACCAGTTCTATTGACCCTATTCCTCCTTTGGGTCACAGAGGTGCACTTAGTTCTGCACTCCTGTTACCCAGAGTGAGCCAATAGTGGGCTAAAGTCTGCTGTCTGATAATGTCACAGAGCCTATCCAGGCAATAATGTTGGCAGCTGAGAGACTGAGCCAGCCCCTTTCGCCCCCTTCACAGCCCAGCACACCACTGAGTGCTGTAGGGGCACAGCAGAGAGGCAATTACTGACAGTCACCGGCTCTCTGATCACTGAAGACTGAGAACTGAGTGATCAGCAGTCTCTGATTGCTCAGTTGCCAGCATAGAGCCAGCAGGAGACAGATATGGCTTGGATCAGTGCTGCAGCCATCTTGGTGAATATGTATGTTTGATTTTTTTTTTTCGGATCCAACACTTTTTGTTTAAGATAACAAAGTAATACATATTGCTTTTTAGGAACAAGCACATCTTGCTTTTTTGTGATATTGTCTTGCAAAAAAACTTTTTTTATGCAATGCTTAGAAAAAAAAATTAACAAAACTTGGTTTATAAAGATAGTGTTACTAAAGATTAAAAGTATACATTTTGTATATAATATGTCTTGTTAAAATGACACTAAAATTATGGTTATGGTACAAACCATTGCAAAGTTATTTACAAATGAAATTGAGGCTTTTTATTGAATTTTGTGCTTTTTTCAATGTGATGCGTAAACAAAATGAAAAAGTGTGTGTAATCAGCGCTAAAGGTAAAAAGCAAAACATAAGCAGTAAAGCAAAAAGAGAACACAACACAATCTCAATAGT
This sequence comes from Glandirana rugosa, assembly GCA_018402905.1. Taxonomy (NCBI): domain Eukaryota; kingdom Metazoa; phylum Chordata; class Amphibia; order Anura; family Ranidae; genus Glandirana; species Glandirana rugosa. Next base: position 1,649,407 of record BLSH010251582.1, read on the forward strand.
CCAATATACAGTAAAGTGAGCCAGCGTTCATGTAAAGTGACTGTAAAAGTGTTCTGCAAACCTGCAGAAACTAAGACAAAAATATGGGACCACAGATGGTCCAAAATAGTCCAAATAAATATAATTCAGAAGATCCTGATGGTTCATATAGGGTCTATTAAAGAGGGTCCTCCAATAGATATAAGGTGGCAACTCACCAGATCTCCAGGCTGTCTCACCTAAGAGAACAGCACAAACGCTCTAGACGTCAAACGTAGTACTGGGTCATCAGGCGTCTCCCCTTTCGATAGGTTACCTGTAATGGATCCAGGAAAATAAATAAAACAATAATAGTGCAGTATGCCAAACTTCACAGGTAAAGAACAAGAAAGACCTCCACCAGTGTGTAGTACGAAGGGATCACCACAAGTGACTCGTTTTCACCATCACCGCATGTACTAAATGCTCACCTAGATGTTCGATGTACACTTGCAATCAGAAATATTCAACCCCTAAAGAGTTTTAAGGATTTATAAATAAAAATCTTTTTTTCAAAGTGCAGGATTCTGCTTTGGATGGCTTCTTTAGTGATACATAAAATTAACACAGAAAATGTATGATGTAGTATTTGTGTGTAACAGTATATTTTGTTAAGATCGCCATGTCACAATTATTCAACCCCTATATAATATTGTTGTTTCTAAAGCTTTCTGGCAGTTTTTATGGCCTGAAGTGCAGCTGAAACTCTCACAATTTCATCAAGGGCCCTTAGCAACTTAGTCAGGACAGCTAAGAAAAACCCTGCAAGACAGCTACAGGATGACATGATGAAGGCTGCTACAAGTGCTTCAGTGGCAACTATAAGGCCTCATACACACAGACGTTTCTAAAAAAATAAACAAAAGGAAAAAAAGTCGGCGTTTTTCAGCGTTATGCATCAGCGTTTTTGAGCGTTAGTGAGCGTCGACGTCAATAGGCGTTTTTTAAAAAAAATCATCC
>BLSH010251582.1:1672367-1683745 GCA_018402905.1 Glandirana rugosa
ACCCCCCAGTCGGACAGTCACGAGTCTGGTATGCGACGTGTGACGTAGTTTAACCAGACGTACCGACAGTAGAATCTTCTTTCGGGAGAAGATTTCCACTACGTGTGTTTTCAGGCGTTTGACAAACGACTTCTGTTCGTCTGATTCCTGTACCTAATGACGTTGGTACAAGACACCAGACTACTCTGGTTCTATTTAATAAAACAAGTCTACCACAGTTCGCACACACCGCCGTTGGTCCACTACTCATGTTTCTGTTCACACAGAACGGATGTCAGTTCGTACCAACACCCTCATACGTTCTCTTTCTGAGGCCTGCTGGCGTGAGGAAAGGATGGCGTGAAACGCGTTAGCAATTTTATCTCTTGTCTGTACATATGGATTTGGATTCATTAAAATATTGCAAAGGAGTGCGGTCGTCCGGAGTCTTTCTCTTGCATACTCCCACAACCATGCTTGACTGTAGGCAAGACACACTTGTCTTTGTACTCATCACCTGGTTGCCGCCACACACGCTTGACACCATCTGAACAAAATAATTTATCTTGGTCTCATCAGACCACAGAACATGGTTGCAGTAATCCATGTCCTTAGTCTGCTTGTCTTCAGCAAACAGTTTGCGGACTTTTGTGTGCATCACCTTTAGAAGAGGGCTTTCTTCTAAGATGACAGCCATGCAGACCAATTTGATGCAGTGTGCAGCGTATGGTCTGAGCACTGACAGGCTGACCCCCCACCCCTTCAACCTCTGCAACAATGCTGGCAGCACTCATACGTCTATTTCCCAAAGACAACCTCTGGATATGACACTGAGCACGTGCACTCAACTTCTTTGTTCGACCATGGCGGGGCCTGTTCTGAGGGGACCTGTCCTGTTAAACTACCGTATGGTCTTTGCCACTGTACTTCAGCTCAGTTTCAGGGTCTTGGCAATCTTATTATAGCCTAGGCCATCTTTATGTAGAGCAACAATTCTTTTTTCAGATCCTCAGAGAGTTCTTTGCCATGAGGTGCCATGTTGAACTTCCAGTGACCACTATGAGAGAGTGAGAGCAATAACACCAAATTTTACATACCTGCTCCCCATTCACACCTGAGACCTTGTAACACTAACGAGTCACAGGACACCGGGGAGGGAAAATGGCTAATTGGGCCCAATTTGGACATTTTCACTTAGGGGTGTACTCACTTTTGTTGCCAGTGGTTTAGACATTAATGGCTATGTCTTGAGTTATTTTGAAAAAACAGTTATGTAACCCCCTAGTTACTCAGGACTTTTAAAGGCACCATTGAATACAACGATATATAAAAAAGTTATACATTTTATTAGAAAATCTCTAAAAGACATGCAATTAGCATATAGCAAAGAAATACAATAAAAACAATTGTAGATACAGTTGGTGTCTTGTGGCTTGTATGTACTTCTCATTTAGCCCGACATGTTTCAGGATTTAGATATTCCCTTCTTCAGGGACATTCTCGAATAATGGGAAGTACATGCTAGAAAATTCAATCAATGAATCAATGGTCTAACAAGTCACAACTTAGTCATATATATACAGTAATTACATACAGATGTTCAATACATAGTTCACTCCATTTCCACATAGGGATAATTACCTTGTTAGGCCATGTTCACCAGCCTACCATGAGTGACAACAGGAGTTCAGAGATCAGCGAGGTCAAACAAATGGAAGGGTCAGGAGCCAGGAGGAGAGTCAGCCAAGCAGGGTCTTGAATCCAGGTACCAGAAGGGAACGTCAAACAGGCAAAGTCTTTCACAGGAACACACAGGAGAGATTTCTCCAGAGATGTTGACCAAGGCGAAGGCATCTGCAATCTGATCAAGGCAGTTTATATAGCAGCAGAGCTGGCTTAACGAGGCAGGATATGGTCATCAGTTGAGACAGAGTGGAAGCAGAGACTGGCAATTAACCCTCAGCTGAGCAGCTTGCCCTGAGAAGGGAGAGCTAAGCCAAGCCCTGACAGTACCCCCTCCTCAACGACCCCCCCCCGGGGGGCAACCAGGTTTGAGGGGAAAATGTCTATGGAAATCACGGAGGAGGACTTGAGCATGTACATCCGATGATGAGACCAAAGAACACTCCTCCAGACTGTACCCTTTCCAGTGAACCAGGTACTGTATGCAGCCACGGAACCTACGGGAGTCAATGATAGATTGTATTTTATACTCCTCTTGCTTATCAACCTGCACAGGATGAGGACGTGGTACCGAGGGGGTGAAGCGGTTGCATACCAAAGGTTTTAACAAGGAGACATGGAATGCATTAGAGTTTGCATATAAGAAGGCAGGTCTAAAGCATAAGTCACGGGTTGATCTTGCAAAGTATATGGAAAGGCCCAATAAACCGTGGTGCCAGCTTCAGTGAGGGAACACAAAGTCGGAGGTTGCGAGAAGATAGCCAGACCCTCTCCCCAACATGGTAAGAAGGCGCAGGTAGGCGTCTGTGGTTAACATGGCGTCTGTACCTATCATCAGCATGTAGCAAAGACTCCCGGACCTGTACCCAAGTGGACTGAAGACCACGGAGATGCTCCTCCAATGCAGAAATGCTCTGAGGAACAAATGAGTCAGGCAACATGGCTGGTTGGAAAGCATAATTCGCCATAAACTGAGACAATCGAGAAGCGGTATTGATGGCACTATTGTGAGCAAACTATGCCCAAGGTAACAGGTCAGACCAGTTGTTATGGTGGTCAGAAATATAGCAATGTAAAAACTGTTCCAAGGACTGGTTGGCTCTTTTTGTGGCCCCATTGGACTGTGGATGATGTGCAGAAGAGAAGGAAAGCTGAATTTCCAACTGTGCACAAAAGGCTCGCCAAAACCTGGACACATACTGGCTACCCCTGTCCGAGACGATCACCTTGGGAAGCCCATATAAGCAAAAGATCTCCCGAGCAAAAATGGATGCCAGTTCCTTGGACATGGGCAATTTCTTAAGTGGAATACAATGTGACATCTTTGAGAATCGGTCAACCACCATAAGGATAACTGTGTTACCCTGAGAGTTAGGTAACTTCACAATAAAATCCATAGACAGGTGGGTCCAAGGCCGCTCTCCATTGGAAATGGGTTGTAGAAGACCTACTGGAAGATGTTGTGGTGTTTTGTTCTGAGCACACACGGAACAGGCTGCTACAAAGGCAGCTACATCAGCATGGAGACTAGGCAACCAGAACTGTTGGGAAATAGCCCAAATGAGTTAATTCTTCCCTGGGTGACCAGCAGCCTTGGGAGAATGGTAAGTCTGGAGCAAAGAAGTACGGAGACTCTCCGGGACAAATCAGCCGTCACAAGGTTTCTCAGGAGGAGCATGGATCTAAGCAGCAAGGATCTTGTCACCCAAAGGTGAAGTAAGACTGGTACAAATCGTAACCAGAATATGATCAGGAGGTATCACAGGAACAGGAACCAACTCCACCTTGGAAGTGGGGGAAAACTGTAGTGACAATGCATCGGCCCTTACATTCTTAGTACCGGGTAAGAATGAGACTATGTAATTGAAGCTTGACAAGAACAGAGCCCATCGTGCCCTCCTGGGGGAGAGGCGTTTAGCCTCAGACAAGAATGTGAGATTCTTGTGGTCAGTCAAAATGAGAACCGGAACAGTGGTACCCTCGAGAAGAAGCCTCCATTCTTTAAGGGCTAAAATGATCGCTAACAACTCTCTGTCCCCAATCTCATAATTTCATTCCTCAGACAACTTCTTGGAAAAGTAACCTCAAGCATGCATATCGCTCTCGGAGGTGGGATGTTGGGACAGAAGGGCACCAATCCAGTCTCAGGTGCATCAACCTCAAGGATAAAGGGTAACGTAAGATCCGGATGTGCCAACACAGGAGCAGAAACAAAGGCTGCCTTGAGACTTTCAAAGGCCTTAATGGACTCCAGAGACCAATTCTGTGGATTACCGTTCTTTCTGGTCATATCAGTCAGGGGCTTGACCAGAGACGAAAAGTTACGAATAAATTTCCGATAATAATTGGCAAAGCCAAGAAACGGTTGTAGTGGACGTAAACCCATGGGTTGGGGCCACTATAGAACTGGGTAACTGGAACCAGGGGCTTAACCTTCTGGATAACTGTGGAGGAGACAATGCCACCTAAGGTCTGTCCCCTACAGGACCTCAGGTGCAAGCGTCCCCCCCGATGGGTAGACCAAGACTTCAAAAAGTGACCTGCCTGGCCACAATAAAGGAACAATCTCTCCCTCCTCCTTAAGGCTCCTTCATCCGCAGAGAGACGTGTGAAGCCCAACTGCATGGATTCTACCTCACTGACAGGCTCGGAACCAGGAGGTATGGGAGATGAGGGAGGTATGGGTGGGACTACAAAGCTTGGAGCCAAACATACAGGAGGCTTACGCAAGCGCTCCTTAAAGGAAGGTCTCTCTCCTCTCCGAGTCTGGAGTCAATGAGGGTGGCAAATGTAATCAACCTCTCCAGCTCAGTGGGTATGTCTCGGGCTGCTATTTATTCGAGAGGCCATGAGAAAAAGCAGCCACGAGAGCCTCATTGTTCCAAGCAACCTGCCAGAATACGGAATTCAATGGCGTAATTGGCAACTGTTCTCATACCTTGCTTGATGGACATGAGGCTTTTGGCAGCGGTAGTGTAGCGTGCGAGAAACCCTTTGCATCAAACTGGATCACCCCAAATTGCTTGGAAAACAGAGCGGAACCAGACATACCCCTTATAGAGGTAATATTTGAGGCGGGTGCCTGCACAGAGTCTTGAGCATCAGCAGGAGCAGCCTGCAGCACAGGTTGTGCCGAAACGGCCACCGTAGGAGGAACCAGGTGAGCAGTGCGATTCAGGATCGTCTTTAATGCTATGGCAAACTGATCCATGTGGTGATCCTGCTCATCCAATCTGGAAAAAATATTACCAGCAAGTGGATTGACTACATTTTCTGAATTCATTGCCTTCGCCTACTGTCAGGAACCGTGAATCAAACAAAGACAGAAGTGCAGTAAAATCACACTTTTTAATAAAAAGGTAAAATGTTATAAACAGAGTAAACATGGTCAAAAGTGTAATAAGTCCATAAAACAGCCATAAACAGCCACATTTCGGTGCGTGATGATGTCACACGTCCTGGCTCCTCTCAATGCATTTGTCATCAAGTGGAGTCGTCAGGGCCACTGACGACGTCACTTGATGACAAAACGCGTTGGAGGGAGCCATGACGTGTGACATCATTGCACATCGGGCCGTGGCGGCCATTTTATCGGTTGGAAACAAACCATGAATTTGTTTCAATGCTCGCTGTATCCCAGTACATGTGAGTGCAATGGTTTTATACTCAAATTAAAGCTGTTTTATGGACTTATTACACTATATGGAGTTCTTTTACTTTCCCATATGCAAGCTATGTGTGAGGATTCTTCTAAAAGCAATTTCATGTTGGAGATGTGACTCACAGGAGGGATCTGTTGTACTACGCCCTAGCTGATTGATCTACTACAGGCGTATTTAGACATCTGTTATGGGGGTCCATCCCTTCTATTAAGAACCAGTCTGCGGGTGTTTGGTGAAGGCTTTTACCACTACACGTATTGGTCTGCTGACATCTACCTATACCAGCTCACTCTTGGGACTCTATAAGTCATATTATCTCATTTATTGTGACTCATTCAAAGACTACACTTCTCCCTTTTTCTTGATGGTTACATGAGTTGTGGATTGTATGTGTAGATCTTAAACCAACATTATGATCAGTATCTATGGATAATTATTCATCAGGAATAGACAGTATAGGAGCGATGCACCTTTTTCTATTTATGTGTTAATGTTGTTCGAGCATTTTTGTGCTTAGCGGCTCTTGTTTCGATTTTTTTTATAATCACTTTATTCCAAAGTGCACTGGCTATCAGATTAAGATTTCTCCAGAGATGTTGACGAATGCGAAGGTATCTGCGATCCGATCTAGGCAGTTTATATAGCAGCAGAGCTGGCTTAGCGAGGCAGAATATGGTCATCAGGTTAGACAGAGTGGAAGCTGAGACTGGCAATTAACCCTCAGCTGAGCAGCTTGCTCTGAGAAGGGAGAGCTGAGTCCAATCCTGACAGCTACTCTAGATTTTGGCTAATAGTGGAAGGGGCTTGAAGAGGGGTCATTTGGCAGTTTCTGTGCTTAGCCACTATATACACTGCACACATATAACATTCCTTGTACCCACAAAATATTCCTAATTACTGTATCACTGACAGTTTCACAGATCGGGACAGAGGATAATTTTAAAAAAAGATAAAGTCCCCCTTATATCAAAGTCCCCAGCATTTCCCTATACAGCAGGGTTCCAAGAGTCCCTCCTTACATCAATGTTCCCCCTTACATTGGAGTCTACAGGGTTTCCCCTTACATCTGAATCTGCAGGGTTTTCCTTACCATCAGAACCTACAGAGTTACCCCTTACATCAGAGTCTACAGGGTCTACAGGGTTCTCCTTTACAGTGCAAGGGGGAACGCTGCAGACCCTGATGTAAAAGGGAACACTGCAGACTGAAATGCAAAGGAGAACACTTTGGAGTCTGATGTAAAAGAGAACTCTGAGGACTCTCAGACTCTGGTGTAAAGGGAAACTTTAAAGTAAGGGGGTCTCTGGTCACCAGAGCCCCCCCCCCACACACACACACAAGAGTCCACACAGCTCCCATTTACATCACAGTTCACAGAGTTCCTCTTTACATCACAGTCCACGAAGTTCTCCCTTACATCAGAATCCACAGAGTTCCCCTTGACATCAGATTCTGCAGGGTTTCCCCTTAGAATGTATTTAACGCCAGGAACTCTGATGTGGGGGGAACTCTGGTGACCACTTTCTGCAGAGTGATTAGACTAAAGTAAGGGGGTACTGATATAAGGGGGTACCCTTTATATGTGTCCCCCCTTACATCAGTGACTGCCCCTGCCAGAGACTGTGTGGAACGACTGGAGGCGCTGTCACTGACCTCATCCATAAGGCCTCATACACACGGAAGTTTCTAAAAAAATAAACAAAACCTCGGGCCCGACGTCAAGGAAAAAAAGTCGGCGTTTTTCGGCGTTATGCATCAGCGTTTTTGAGCGTTAGTGAGCGTCGGCGTCAATAGGCGTTTTTTAAAAAAAATCATCCCTCTGCTATTTTTCAACCTAAAAACGTCGGCATCAAAAAACGCCGGAAAACGCCAGTATAATATTAGGTGGCGTTTGTTGGCGTTTGTTGGCATATTGTGGCGTCGGCGTCAAAAATGCCAAAACGTTACAGCCTCAGAACGCACTGGCCGTGGGTTCTAGTTTCAGCTCACTAACGCAGACGCCATCTACAGCTCAAAAACGTTGGCGTTTTTATGGGGCCATTGACTAACATGGAGAGCTGCAAAAACGCCAGAAAACGCCGGCGTCAAAAAACGTCCGTGTGTATGAGGCCTAATGCTTGCTTGGGTGCAAGTCAGGTTCAGTCAGACACAGTCCTCTGGGCAGCTCCTGTAGTTTGATCCTCCCCTCTTCTTCTCTCCATACCAGTCTTTAATTCCCAGCAGCGTTCCCGATTCCGCCATTCCCCCACCAGTCCAGTAGTTCATAAGTTGACAAGTGGCGCCATGACATCACTGCACACCCGTCCAAGCCCGTCCGGGCAGGTTTGGAACTGCGCATGTGCAGTACCTAAATCGCGGCCCGCGGTCATATATTTTATGGGCAGCCTCTGCCTGTTACAGGCATTTATGGATAGTTTGAAAATTGTCAGTTTTTGCAAACTGTGCATGAATTTGGTGACCCTGCTCTTGAGTGCTGTCCGTTAACACTGTTCCATTCTATCTCTTTGGACTACAAAATGCCACCCCATGTTATGGAAAAAAGAGGAAAAAGAGGAAGGTACTATGTAGTCTGAAGAGTGTTTTGTAGTTCGAACACACTCCATGTCCTAGGGTGACAAGACTGCTCAATATAGTTGTCACATGAAGAGTGTTAATGGCAGGATTACAAGGTTAATATAAAGGAAAAAAGTGTTAAAAAGGAAAACGAATGCAGCCACCACATCTAAGGACTGGTAAGCTGCAATACTATCCATTTTTTGTTTGGGGTTTAAATACGTTTTATGCTTTCCCCAGTTATGAATTTGCTTTTCCGCCTACCTGGTGCAATTACAAATCTGAACATGAGAGCTAAGGGTTGAAATCAGGCTTGCATTGGAAGTTTCTGCTGTAACAGGGAGGTTTTTAGGTGGGGTAATAGGGTGTCAGATGGCTCACAGTGGGTGTCATCAGCATGCTGATGTTCACCAGGATCCCAGAGGAAACAGAAGGCGGGGCAGCTATACTGAGGCTGCAGTAACTGAAATGCTGTGTCACCCTTGTTACTCTTTTTACATCCATATAGCACTGCAGAATGGCCCAGTCACAAGAGCATACCCATTCTTTTACAAATCTTTTGGCACCTAAAACAACTTCTATATAAATCTTTCAACTGTGTATTTAGCTGTTTGGCTGGAGTTGCCTTTTAATCTTGTTTGAAAGGCGGCATTAGGTTGGCAGAGGCCGAGCCTAATGCCAAGCATTCCTCTCATACAAAGCATTCCGCGTATTGTACAGTAGGTACAGTTCTCTGTGACTCAGTATTGTTACCCAAGGGAAATGCACGCTCTTTTGTTTGGCAACAATGAGGATGCGGCTTTCTGGAAGGAGAGCTCTTGCTGTGTTGGCGAGCCGCGCTGTGGAATGATCCTTCACTGCCAGGTATTCCACACAATCACAAAAGGCTGCTAATCCCCCGGCCCTGACTGTTGAAATATGACTTGCTGCCTTTACACCGCTATGGGACCAATCAGCCCGTGTTGTGTGTATGTTTGTGTCCTGTGCGTTATCGTAAAGCTATTTGTTGAGTGTTTTTCCGTCTTTGCAGGAACATGCCATCGTACGCCGCACCTTCTTATCTGTTTAGTGTTTATCCCTTTGGTAAAGAAAGTTTGTGCCAAGGTAGAAACACCCTTGTTGACAAGCTACTTAGGCATGTCTCTGTACAATGTGAGAGGTTGAAAGGTTTGCTCCAAAAAGGTGTTTACGGAGAAGGAAAGGAGGCAGAGGGCTGGCTGGCAGAGATTTCACAAAATTCATAAAACACCCCAAGTGACAAACTGAAGAGGAATGCCAGGCTAAGGGTGGCAGGGCCTGCAACCTACGCTTCTGGATTAGTTCCCAGCTCATGGTGGTGGAGATGTGGGGCACTCTTTGGCCTTTTTACCTTAGATGCCTTGGACCTTGTCCTGGTACAGCCAAACTGATTTTTTTTTTTTTTTTAGTAGTAGTATTATTATTATTATTATTATACAGGATTTATATAGTAGTATATATATAAGTAGTAGATAATTGTTCCATGTTACCATTGATTAATGCAGGGATCTAAATTATCACCTTTATTAAAACAAATTAGCCAAGAAAGGGTATCATTTATACTCCAAACTTTCTGCTTTTAGTTTTGAAAAATAGGAGGCAAGGGCTAAAACATCTTTCAGCTTTGCAATGCTGTCTGTTGTGACACTTGGGAGATTTATCACCACTTCCTGTGTGATCACTTGGGCAGGAAGGGAACATAAATTATCCAATGAACACACTGTAAGCAAAAAAAAAGCATTTTTTTTCTATTTAAATATAGCAGAGAAGGGTTAGACATTCGTTTAGGTTTTAATTTTGTCTGTATATTTCCCCTTACTTCCTGGGTGGTCCATAGGGCAGGAAGTGTGAAGAAACGCTCCAACAGAGAAACAGTTAACACTAAAATCACTTTTTTCTTTTTTAATACAGTGGGGAAGTAGTTACAATCTCTTTCAAGTTTTATTGTTGTCTGTGTTCCCAGGTACTAGGACACAGTTTAAAGCTGAACTCCAGGCAAGTAGCTAAATACACAGATGGAATACATACAGTATCTCACAAAAGGAATTTACTATTCATTTATTTTTTTGCTCATAGGTTTGACGCTGCATTTGCGTTTGTATTTCCCCCTCCTTATAGAAATACCTCAATTTGGTGAGGTCATCCCTTTGGCTTGGTCTGGTCCGTTTGTCCTTGTTGGGGTACCAGCTGGCTACCCCGGGAGCCCAGTGGACTTTGGGGCGCCTCTTCTTGTTCCATTTCGGCACCTCCCTGACATTGTCTCGGTGGTTGCCTTATTAGCGGTTGTGGATGTGGCGGTAGGAAGAGCTGCCATGCATATTTATGAGGCCTCAGCCAATCCCCAGCGGTGGGCTGGCAGGGTGTTGACACCACCTCGTAAATAGTTATGGGTCATGCCAGCAGGGGCAGTCATATGGAAGATGGAGATTCAGTGTTGAGGAGGCTGTCTGTGGCCCTCAGGGGTGCCCCCTAGTCTGGGGGGGGGTGTCCTGCCTCGGGTTGGGGCTCGGGTGCTGGAAGGATCCTGCCAAAAACACAAGGGAGGAGGCTTTCCTGGAGGCACGGGAGCAAGAGAGGACATAGAGAGTAATCAACACTGTTGGGGACTAACAAGGGGGAAAGACTGCCACAAGTAGCCCGTCTCCCTGAAGACAGCGGTGTGCTTAAGCCCTGGTTCAGATATGTGCGATCTCAGAGATTGCATGTGAGTCGCACCCGCACTGCAGGTGCCGATCACATGCCATCTCTGAGCAGTGCGAATTCAGCCATATACAGTGCCTTGCGAAAGTATTCGGCCCCCTTTGAACTTTGCGACCTTTTGCCACATTTCAGGCTTCAAACATAAAGATATAAAACTGTAATTTTTTGTGAAGAATCAACAACAAGTGGGACACAATCATGAAGTGGAACGAAATTTATTGGATATGTTAAACTTTTTTAACAAATAAAAAACTGAAAAATTGGGCGTGCAAAATTATTCAGCCCCCCTTAAGTTAATACTTTGTAGCGCCACCTTTTGCTGCGATTACAGCTGTAATTCGCTTGGGGTATGTCTCTATCAGTTTTGCACATCGAGAGACTGAAATTTTTGCCCATTCCTCCTTGCAAAACAGCTCAAGCTCAGTGAGGTTGGATGGAGAGCGTTTGTGAACAGCAGTTTTCAGTTCTTTCCACAGATTCTCGATTGGATTCAGGTCTAGACTTTGACTTGGCCATTCTAACACCTGGATATGTTTATTTGTGAACCATTCCATTGTAGATTTTGCTTTATGTTTTGGATCATTGTCTTGTTGGAAGACAAATCTCCGTCCCAGTCTCAGGTCTTTTGCAGACTCCATCAGGTTTCCTTCCAGAATGGTCCTGTATTTGGCTCTGTCCCTGCTGAAGAAAAGCAGGCCCAAACCATGATGCTGCCACCACCATGTTTGACAGTGGGGATGGTGTGTTCAGGGTGATGAGCTGTGTTGCTTTTACGCCACACAT
>BLSH010251582.1:1684010-1696720 GCA_018402905.1 Glandirana rugosa
ATCGGGACCAAGTCTATACACGCAACGCCCTTGGTCGTGCTAATGTCTCGACCAAGGGCGTAGCGTAGTGATTACGTCCCTCAAGTGTGACCGAAGACGCTTGGCTACCGTCCACAGCAATGTTTCAATTACTGTGGGGGTCAAAACAAGTGTCTAACGTCACGCTTGACACTTGACCGTGTACTTAGCCTAGCGTACCCACTCTTGTGGGTACGTTACGCTAAGATCACACCCCCTTTTTTCCATGTACATGGAAAAAAACGTTTAGATCATGCTCAAGTCGGTGTGTTCATGTCACGGAACGCTTTCATAAGCCGGGAGAAACTTGAAACGCTGGAAAACGGTGTAAAGTCCGAAGTTTGTATTTCTATATTTTGACATTAAAAAACACGTTGATTCTTCACAAAAAATTACAGTTTTATATCTTTATGTTTGAAGCCTGAAATGTGGCAAAAGGTCGCAAAGTTCAAAGAGGGCCGAATACTTTCGCAAGGCACTGTACTTGTGTGGCTGAACTCGTACTAGATTTGCAAAAAAAGGTACATGTACCTTTTTTCCCCCACACTAGAATCGCATTGCATGGGTGTTCTCACCCATGCGATCCGATTCATGTGCCAGTTCACAGTTCGCACTGCAATCTGTGAACAAAACTGGGGGTGTCATTAACTTTGTAACGACACCTGCCATCGGTTCGCAGAAGCCAGTGTGAACTCCCTGCATTAGTGATGCGATGCGGGAACCAGCTCTGTAATCGTGCTGGTTCCCGCAACGCACATATCTGAACCAGGGCTAAGTCTTCATCCTCTCCTGAGAGATCTCCTAAGAGTCAGCCGGATGGGCTGGTGAAGAGTCAGTTTGGTGGACTGGTGTGGAGAGTTAGCCTGGAGGGCTGGTGAAAAGGGGCAGCTGCAGCCAGGTGGGTTGGCAGTGCTTGAAGAGGTGGTGCCGGGATCAGTGGCCACAGAGGAGAATTTACAGGCTGTTTTACTACATTTGTGCTACACAAAAAGGAGCTACAAGTTCCTGCCTGTAAATGGCTATTGCTAGTCTGACTGGGAGCCTGTCAAATCATCTAACAAGTGATTCAGCTAGAGCAAGCAAGTGTTGTGCAGGAGGAAAGAGGAAGATAGACTGTATATAGCTGTATATAGGAAGATGTCCCTGAAGCTTGCTGAAGTTTTGCTGAAGTCAAGTAGGCATCCCATAACCTCCCATCCCTATCCAAGTTATTAACCCTGTAATAAATAACAAATACAAGGTCACGGACTGTTCTCTGACTGCAATACTTGGGGGCTTGTCCGGGACATTGCCCACGGTAAACTGCACGACTCCTAGCAACCAGAATTCATCAAGCCAGAGGACTGTGCTTTGCTACCAGGACCACTAAGGGGGTGAAAATGGGAAGCTGGAGTTATGTGCCTTACCAAACTATGCTGCGTGAGTCAAGTGCCTTTCATCTGCAACTCCTGCAATAGCCATGCATATTGATTGCCACTTATTTTTCTGTTTTATCCCAGAGGCCTTTCACCATCCTAGTCATGCTCACATTTTGTCACTCTGTTTTGAGTTTGCCATTGTAAAGCCAGCTTATAACTTGTTCAGAGTATTGTTAATGTTTACATATCATTTATACTGCTTAACCACTTACAGACCGCCCACCGTGGATATACATTGACGTTAATTACCGGGGTCATGGCAGCAGTCACAGTGGGCTATCCTCTTTAACATAAAAGTTGGCGGATCACTTTTATGGGCAGGGGGAGAGGTACCCCCTCCCGCCGATTCCCGGTTGTTTACGATCCGATGTACTGATGGGCAGGAAGTCGAGTGAGGGCAAGATGGCCCCCACTCGACTCTATGCTCTTGGAGGACCGGAGCAACGTAAAACGTCACTTCCGCCCTCTGGCCTTAAAGTGGTTGTCAACTCTTAACAACCATTTTAAACTACAGGTAAGCCTATAATCAGGTAAGCCTATAATCAGGCTTACCTCTAGGTCCCGGGAATATCTCCTAAACTTGCCCAGTTTAGGAGATATTCCCTGTATCTGCATGTGCCAACATCATCGGTACATGCGCACTGAAGAATCGGCCCCAGAGTGGCCCAGGGTGCCATCTATTCAGTAAATGTGCCATAACCAGTGGCTCCCGTGCCCATGCGCAGGAGTGAAGTCAGTGTGGCTCTGGCCAATCACAGCGCTAGAGCCCACGCTGTGATTGGCCGGAGCTGCGGACCCGAAAGAAGCATGTTGCCGGTCACAGCGGTGTGCCGAGACCGCTGCAACAGCTTCGTTCCAAGGTAAGTATTTCATAATTTATGTAGAAAAATAAATTGACAATTTTTTTTTTTTTTTTTGATTTTAAGTGTAAATCTGAGAGGTATTTTTGAATCCAGATTAAAGAGGCCCTGTCCTGCTTATTTCTATTATAAGGGATGTTTACATTCCTTGTAATAGGAATAAAAGTGATCAAATTTTTTTTTTAAAAGGGACAGTGTAAAAATAAAAAATATAAAGTAAAATAAGTAAGAAAAAACACATATGCAACCCCGCACCCATATATGTAAATGGTGTTCAAACAACACATGTGAGGTATCGCCGCGATCGTTAGAGTGAGAGCAATCATTTTAGCACTTTATTGCCTCTGTAACTCTAAACAGGTAACATGTTAAAATGTTGAAATCATCGACTATGGAGATTTTTTAAGTACTGTCGTTTGTCACCATTCCACGAATGTGCGCAATTTTAAAGCATGACATGTTTGGTATCAATTTACTTCTTTCACTTTATACAAAAAAATTGGGCTAACTTTGCTGTTTTCTCATTTTTTAATTTAAAAAAAGTGTATTTTTCCAAAAAAAAAATTGTGTTTGTAAGACCGCTGCGCAAATGCGGTGTGACATAAAGTACTGCAACAATCTCCATTTTATCCTCTAGGGTCTCTGCTAATATATATATATATATATATATATATATATATATATATATATATATATAATGTTTGGGGGTTCTAAGTAATTTTCTAGCAAAAAAATACTGATTTTAGCTTGTAAACAACAAATGTCAGAAATAGACTTGGTTCTTAAAGTGGATGTAAACCCTCACACATACCCAGTGAAGTGCATAGCCTCAGATGATGCAGAGATGAAACAAATCTCCCTACATAAGTTTTTCCTGCATATCTGCTGTCTTCAGCTTTATATACTGTTTAGAAAGTGCACATTGTGTTAGAATTTTCACTTCCTCATTCAGCAGTAGCAGTGTAGTCTTGGATTACATTGGTAGACAGCTGACTGAGTCAAGGCACACACCCTCCTCCAGATAGGCAGAGATTTGCAGAGCTGTGCTGTGAATAGACCAGCTCTCTGCTAATCTATTTATAGCACCCATCCCGGCACAAAATTCAGGCTGGTTTTATAATGCTGATAACAGTAGAACGGAGCAGGAGAAAGCCATGAGACTTACTGCTTTGAAGAGAGATAGGAAAACACTGCAGATATACAGTATGTGCCCAGCTCAAATTTAATGAATTAGGTTTACATCCACTTTAAGTGGTTAAATGTGATTGTCTTAGTTTATAATAGGAGTTTCTGTCATATTTCAGGATGTCAGTAAAAAAAATAGGCTCCGTCAGTAAATTTCCCACGTGTGAAAAAAGTTGTGGGAGGTTTTGTTGCCAGTGGTATAGATATTAATAGCTGTGTTGAGTTATTTTGAGGGGACAGCAAATTTACACTGTTATACAACCTGTGCACTCACTACTTTACATTGTAGCAAAATGTCATTTCTTCAGTGTTGTCACTTGAAAAGATAATAAAATATTTGCAAAAATGTGAGAGGTGTACTCACTTTTTGTGAGATACTATACATTTTACATGCATATCTGCTATCTTCATCTTTATATATTGTTCAGAAAGTGTACATTGTGTTAGGAGATTTTCTCTTCCTGGTTAGCACTGCAGTGAAACCTGGGCATACAGCCAAGACAGCTGATTGGAGGAAAGGCCCTTCTCCTTGTAGGTAGAGACTTTCAGATCTGTTCGTTGAATCATTCAGCACTGTGCTAAACTATTTATAGCTCCCTCCCCAACACAAAACTCAGGCTGCTTTTATCACATGTGACGGAGAACTTGTTATGCTGATAACAGAAGAACGGAGAAGGAGACAGCTACAGGACTTAGTGCTTTGAAGAGAGATAAAAAGAAACACTGCAGATATATGTGCCCAGCTCAAATTTCATGAATCGGGTTTACATCCACTTTAGAGGAAAATAAAGATGTTCTTTATATATTTAAATGGAGTTCTTTTAAAAGGAAGTCCATATATTTAAACCTGTCAACAGTGCATAGGGCAATAAATATGAGGCACATGCAAAAGTTGGGTGTGGCTAAGTTGTTTAAGGGGGCATAGCCTAATGCACAGCATAAAAATTGGACTTAGAAATGCCCACAGAAAAATGATATTGAAGTGCACTTAGTAAATAAGGTACTGTGAAGCATCCATGCATAGTAAGAGCTGATACTAAGAATTACATACAGCATAAGGGACAAAAGTAGTGGTACTCTGAAGTGTCCATACATACAGAATATTGTAAGTACAGATACTGAGATTTACACCCATCATACAAGACATGAGATGTGGTACTGTGTAAAGTCAATATATTACCCCTAAGGGGGCCCCTTATGTTTTTTTTCCCTTGACCTGCGTCATAGTGATAATCCTTCAATTTGTCCACCATTGACCACTTCAAAGGAAGGAACTTTAGCTTGTGCATGGGGTAGGCTCCTGATCACACAGGCAGCAGGCCATAGGTGTCTGTTGTGCTCCTGATACTAAACCCCACTTAGTCCATCTTGGCTTGCATCAACATGTAGTTTGTAGGGCTGAGCTAGGTCAGTGAAGGAAAGAACTGAGGCGTTGGTCAATTTCTTCTTTAACTACTGATCCTCAATACTTTCTTGGACCTATGACCGGACAGAACTGTCTTGGCAATTTTGAGTCATCTTCTTCATCTTTGCTTCTCGGCAACTTTTGAGGAGTCAGGCTATTTTGGTGAATCTGTCCATGAATCACCTGTAATGGGCGTAGAACCCCTGGAATGACCTCAGTACATTTATGTTGCAGGGCCTTGGCCAGGAAGAGGCAGCTTTGCTGGGGGTTAGTGGGCACTCCTTCAGCCGATACAATATGCCCTGTACACTTCTGTTTAGTGTGCTGTGTTTGATACATCTTCAGGATACCATTTCTCTTCCTTACCATTACTATGAGGAGACATAAGTACTCCAGGATTCATTGTGCAATTTCTGTCCTCCTCAGCTCTGCCAGTTGCTCTTGGAGATCTTCGAAGTCGCCAAGTGGGATCTGAAGAGATCTCTTTCTAAATGGTTAGTCCTAGTGAAATTGGATTCGGTGTTGGGCATTTTTAGCACCTCTCACGTCAAACTTATTCTTGGAGAACAGTTTCTGCATCTCAGAGAGTTGCGCTTGAACCTTTTCCTTCCATTTAGGCATAGATTTTCTTTGGGTAAAATTGTTCTATTCTCATCTTTGGCTCCCTCCACCAAATCAGTTGGTGAGATGTGGGTAGGTGGTTTACTTTTCCTATCAGCATTAGTGCATGTAATTTCACCCAGTAGTCAGTAGCTTTGCGAACACACAGAAATTCTTCATTGGGTTGGTTAAAAGACCCTTGTCATCACTACTTCAGGGATAAGCCCCAACCCAATATCCTTTCCCTGTGGATGAGCTTCAAGGACAACATGGGGGCCTGGCTTGTCATAGCTTAATTTGACTGAAGCTCACAGACAAGTCTCTTCTCCTAGCTGAAGTATCTTCTTTCTCTTGTCCAGCCTCAACAACTCTCCCTCACACTTTTTGCTGGGGCTTTATACTCTTCCACCGTGCTGTGGTATACCTTTCATAGCATGGAGTGTACACCTTCTGGCACTGGGGTCATGCTCAGAAATAAAGGGAGTGAGCAATCACCTGGCTAGGTCATTATTTGTCCCCACTAGCAAGAACCTCCTTGTAGATCTAGGGGGAAGAGGTCACACAATGGCTAAGATGTCAAATGTCTCAGACTGCCCAAAAACAAAGGGACTAAATGTCTGACCAGCAATTGCCCATCATATGGGAAATATCTTCACTCCAAAACCCCAAATTTCCAGATCTTCGAGGTTCTGCAGGAGTAGATGATTTAGATCAGGGGTCTCCAAACTTTCTAAACAAAGGCCCAGATTACTGTTCTTTAAACTTTATGGGAGGCAGACTGTGGCCACTGGGAGTAGAAAAGTTGCTGACATCAATGGGAAAGAAACAATGCCCCTTTGTTGGTGTCAGTGGGAAGAATTGTGCCCCATCATTGGTGTCATTAGGAGGAATTGTTCCCCATTCATGGTGTCATTGGGAGGAATTGTGCCCCATCATTGGTGTCATTGGGAGAAATTGTGCCCCATCATTGGTATCAGTGGGAGGAATTGTGCCCGATTGTTGGTGTCAGTTGGCCCCATTGTTGGTATCACTGAGAGAAACTGTGCCCCATCATTAGTGTCAGTGGGAGGAATTGTTCCCCATCATTGGTGTCATTGGGACCCAATGTTAGTGTCAGTGGGGGTATTATGCCTCATTGTTGGCATCAGTGGATTAAATAGTACCAAAATAAAAATTTTGAAGATTTTATATATGGTTTTGGTATATATCTTTAAAGTCCCGTATACATCCTTTAGTCTTTAACCACTTCAGCCCCGGAAGGATTTCCAGCTTTAGGACCGGAGCCCTTTTTGCGATTCGGCGCTGCGTCGCTTTAACTGACAATTGCGCGGTCGTGCGGCGTTGTACCCAAACGAAATTTGCGTCCTTTTTTTCCCACAAATAGAGCTTTCTTTTGGTGGTATTTGATCACCGCTGCGTCATTTCTGATCGCCGCTATAAACAAAAGAAGTGCGACAATTTTGCAAAAAAACCCAAATTTCTTACTTTTTCCTAAAATCCAAATCCAAAAAAAAAATATAAAAAAACATTTTTTTCACCGTTTTTGGCCGATTTATATTCTTCCTCATATTTGCGATAAAAAAAATCGCAATCGGCGTTTATTGATTGGTTTGCGCAAAAGTGGTCGCGTTTACGGATGATGAGAATTCATTTTTGGGGTTTTTATTTATTTCTTTTTTTTACTAATAATGGCGGCAATCTGCGATTTTTTGCGGTACTGCGATATTTCAGCGGACATGTCGGACCATTTTGACACTTTTTTGGGACCATTGGCATTTATACAGCGATCAGTGCTATAAAAATGCACTGATTACTGTGTAAATGCCATTGGCAGTGAAGGGGTTAACCTGCAGGGGGCGCTCTAAGGGTTAACTATGTTCCCTGGGCGTGTTCTAACTGCATGGGGACTGCCCTAACAGGGGAAGGGAAGTGGTCACAGCCTTCACGTACAGGAAGGCTGTGATCACAGCCCTTCCCCCTCACACAGAGCGGAGGTCCGTGTTTACATACACGGACCTCCGCTCCTTCGCTCCGGGAGGGCCATCGCGGGTAACCGGTGGCAATCGAAGCCGCCGCACCCGCTCCCTGGCCCTCCCCGAACACAGTGAGCGTGCGGGCACGCCTCCGGCGGCGCGCGTGCGCTCACTAAACTCGTTCCCGCAGCCGCCGTCGTATGACGGCGTTTTGCGGGAACGAGCCACTTTGCCGCCGTCAGATGCCGATCGGCGGTCGGCAAGTGGTTAATGGATATGGGGGCATTTTGGTGGGTGTGATTTTTTTTGGGAGGGGAGGTTGGAGGGGGCAGCATTTCATTCTTGGACCCAGGCAGCACAATGTCTTAGACCAACCCTGGGTGGGGCCCTAGTTGGGATTTTAGACCTCAGCTGCTGCTTCTTTGCTTCTCTGGAACTGGAGCTGTTCTAGGTGGGCATCTAGTTGACCTTTAATGAGGCCCTCTGAAATTTCCCACCGGCTTCACAGATAGTAGCTTCTGTAACACCTCTAGGCCTTCTTCTGCAGCACCTGTGTCAGGAAAGAACTGTTGCCCCGAGGACTGTGCGTGGGCGCACATAGTGTGTGCGTGCGTGTGTACGTGTGCGCGGTCAGTGGCGCCAAACAGCCTATTTGAGCCAGCAGCACCCTGCAACCAGTGCTGTCCTGTTTACAGTGTAACCGTGTTCCTGAGCAACCTGTTTATCTGATTTCCTGTTTCCTGTGACCCGGCTTGTCTGTGACTTACCAACTATCTGCCTGCACCGACCCCGGCTTGTGACCCCGACTACTCTCTGCCTGCTGCTCTGTACCTTGCTGCCCGCCTCCTGACAACCCAGCTTGTGACCCCGATTATGCTTCGCCTGCTCCTTCGGTACTGCACCGCCAGCCTCCTGACAAACCCGGCCTGCCTCTGACCATCCCTCTGCCTACTGCACGGGCTTCCGGCCCCTCTGCCAGTGACATCCAGTGCCCAACGGTGACCTACACCACACCTGCAGCAAGACTCTTGCACCAGCCACCTTGTCAAGCCCTCGTGCCACCCCGTACTCACAAACTCCCTATTCCCACTTCCAGGGGTCCGCGAGTTGGGATAGTAAGAGAGGTTGTTCCCTGCACATCAGACTCCACCACCAGGTACGTGACAATCTGGTGGGGATCTCTTCCTGGGGCATTGTGCCCTAAAGTGTCCAGACTCCGAGTCCTCACAGCTGTAACATTCCTTTCCAGGGGTGGAACTGGTGCTCAGCTTCCTCTGATGCCTCATTTTCTTGAGCCAAATCACTGCAACCACCCCCTACAGCATTTCTGTATCCTCGCTTGTGTCTCCATCACTTGCATCACTGTCTTGCAACACTGGTTGGATGTGCACCACTTGAACCAGTAAATGTTGTGTCCCAGAATCAGATGGCAGCTGAACTGTGGCCCTTCTTGACAGTTCAACATCTGACTCTATCCAGAAAGTGGTCTCTGACCTGAGCAGGGAATGTTAGGACTTCCTTCTACTTTTGAGTAGATTCTACCACAGTAAGTACATCCTGTCCAACGTTTTCAGTTAAAATAGATGAGTCTCTAGGTTGACAGTCAACTGTAGACTTGCCCGTCTCCTTTCTCCCCCAGCCACTCCACTCTGTTCTATAGTGGCAGGGGTGGAGGGCGGTAACAGTGCTAGAAGTGCTGTGGGAGGCCCTTTGATACAGATTTAATTAACAGTAGTGCAATTATCTTATGGCATAAAAAATTGCAACTGCCTTCATTTAATTTTTCAGGGTCTCCGCTTCTAGAAAATGTAGAATGCTTGTTTTTGAGGTTTTAAGTATCCTTAAGGCCTACAATTTTACCAGGAGGGCCCTTTGAACACTCTCTTGTTTTGATTCATTTTTTAACTGAACTGTCTCCCTTTATTTTGTAAAGCGCTGTGCAAACTGTTGGTGCTATGTAAATCCTGTGTAATAATAAAAATGTGTGTAAAAAAAAAAAAAAAAATGCTCTAGCAGTGAAAGGGTTAAAGGAAACCTGAACCATTGTTGACTTGTCATGCTGAGCCAAATGCTTCTGTATATTCTACAACACTGGTTTGGAACAGGACCGCCTATCAGGGTTTTTTACTTTCCTGATCACCCACCTTGGAGAAGGTGTTAGGGTTAACATTACACTTTAACAGTTTGGTCCCTGGAAGTCCTCACTATGGTAGTGACTGTTCTCTAAACTGAGAACCTTTATTTAGGTATTAGCATAGACAAAACAACACGACTTTGCAGATAACATGGTCATGCAGGATAACCATCAGTGATGATGATTGCTTGTCAGTGACATGCCGCTGCAGAGCTTCCAAGAGAGCGCAGACAGATGAGGCTGTGGTATGTTTAAAGCAAGATTTCTTTTCTAGTCCTGAAGCGACCTCAGCAAATCATATCCTTTGGATTTCTTTTACCGCTTTAAGGAGAACTCCAAGTATAATGCAGTTATAAATGTGTTACATGAAAGTGTATTGAAATAGTTTGTGTTTGTGCGGATCTGCTGTGCCAGTCCCAAACAGGTACTAAATCTCAGTGCCAACTCCCTCTGTGGGTAAACCACTTCCACTGAACCAAGATAGAAAAGAAGATGAAGCAGGCTCACTGACAGTTTAAAAGTCCACACCCTCTGACTGTAGTTAAAGTCATATCTCCCAAATTTGTAATTTAGGAATGAGTGACACCCTGAGATAGAGAAGGCATGTGGTGTTTGGAGCGCGTCCCAGCAAAAATGAGTGTGGCTAAATTGCGCTGAATATTGGACATGGCTAAAAGGAGCCTGGTTAAATAGGCTAAACTTAAATATGGTATATTCTGTATACAGTCTGCAGGGTACATGCACACAAGAATTGTATATGCCTAGCATCATTTACCAGAGCTTCCCTGTGCCAGGGGAGCTGTATGCACCATGTACTGTCTGTGAATGGCTGTACACGGCTGTGCTCTTATAAAAAAGCAGTGCTTCCTTGCATCTATGTTTACCTGTGCATGTGCGACTGATGTATTTTCTGAATGTAGAAGTTTTGCTTTCAAAAAGGTCCACTGGTAAAATCTGATGCATAGAAACCTCAGCATTTACAAAGGCACAGCCGTGTACAGCCATTCAGTTGAACACTAGGCTGTATGTGGCAGTTCTGGAACTGCAGCCAATCAGAAAAGAGCTGGCACTGTCACATGACCATATCAAAGCTTCCTGAATGTAAGTGGTTCCAAAACTTCTGAATGGCAGAATACAATTACTAAATGGCTGACTGGAGTAATTGATGTCAGCTATCATTTCTCCTGCCTTGTACTGCTGTGCAGAGTATTTATGCCAGAGGAGTTGCAAAACAGTATTGAGATCTGCGGGACTGCAGGATTTATATCAAAATATAGAGCAGTCCCACAGAACTGGGACTGTTTAGAGGTTTAGTAAAGTGTATGGCAGAATAATAAAAAAAAAGTATATATATATATATATATATATATATATTATATACAGTTGTGCTCATAAGTTTACATACTCTGGCAGAATTTATGATTTATTGGCTATTTTTCAGAGAATATGAATGATAACACAAAAACATTTCTTTCACTCATGGTTAGCGTTTGGCTGAAGCCATTTATTATCAATCAACTGTGTTTACTCTTTTTAAATCATAATGACAACAGAAACTACCCAAATAACCCTGATCAAAAGTTTATATACCCTGGTGATTTTGGCCTCATAACATGCACACAAGTTGACACAAAGGGGTTTGAATGGCTATTAAAGGCAACCATCCTCACCCGTGATCTGTTTGTTTGTAAATAGTATGTGTGTGTAAAAGGTCAATTAGTTTCTGGACTCCTGACAGACCCTTGCATCTTTCATCCAGTGCTGCACTGGCGTTTCTGGATTCTGAGTCATGTGGAAAGCAAAAGAATTGTAAAAGTATCTGCAGGAAAAGGTAGTTGAACTGTATAAAACAGGAAAGGGATATAAAAAGATATCCAAGGAATTGAGCATGCCAAACAGCAGTGTTCAAACTCTAATCAAGAAGTGGAAAAAGAGGAGTTCTGTTGAAACCAAACCACGGTCAGGTAGACTAAAATTTCAGCCACAACTGCCAGGAAAATTGTTCGGGATGCAAAGAAAAACCCACAAATAACTTCAGGACTCTCTCAAAACATGTGGTGTGGCTGTTTCAAGATGCATAATAAGGAGGCACTTGAAAAAAGATGGGCTGCATGGTCGAGTCGCCAGAAGAAAGCCATTACTACGCAAATGCCACAAAATATCCCGCTTACAATACACCAAACAGCACAGAGACAAGCCTCAAACCTTCTGGCATAAAGTCATTTGGAGTGCTGAGACCAAAATTTAACTCAATACCGTGTATTGCCCCTTTAATGATCACGGTATCACTGTGCTTGATTAGCCAGCAAACTTGTCTGACCTAAACCCCATAGAGAATCTGTGGGGTATTGTCAAGAGGAAGATGAAAGACACCAGACCCAACAATGCTGACGTGCTGAAGGCCGCTGGCAAAGCAACCTGGGTTTCCATAACAACTCAGCAATGTCACAGGGGTGTACTCACTTTTGTTGCCAGCGGTTTAGACATTAATGGCTGTGTGTTGAGTTATTTTGAGGGAACAGCAAATTTACACTGTTATACAAGCTGTACACTCACTACTTTACATTGTAGCAAAGTGTCATTTCTTCAGTGTTGTCACATGAAATGATATAATAAAATATTTACAAAAATGTGAGGGGTGTACTCACTTTTATGAGATACTGTATATATATATATATATATATTTATTCAGTACATTTCTACAATAAAATTATGGTTTCACCTAGATATTAGGCATATTTATAAATAGGGATGGGCCCGTGGTTTGAGTCGAAATTCAGGCATTCACCCGTTCGTTGAATGTAGAACATTATGGGGCGTTCGCAGCTGCCGCTGAGCACCCCATAATGCATTACACGCACAGCTCCTCCCCGTTGAGAGGGCTCCCGCTGTCTGCATGCTTTTTGCTTTGACAGTTTATTTATATGGCAGGGCGGGGTGGTGACGTAAGCGAGCGACCCCACGCCTTTTGATGTCATGTGACGTCAGAGGGGGCGGGTCAGGCGCTTACGTCACCGGCCCGCCCTTCCATATAAATAAACTGTCAAAGCAAAGAGCATGCAGACGGCAGGAGCTCGCCCATGGAGGAGGAGTTGTTACAGCTTTTTTTTTTTTTTT
>BLSH010251582.1:1696730-1719133 GCA_018402905.1 Glandirana rugosa
CGAGTCGCCGTCGACGCTTGCGGGGTATTACAAGATGTAAGTTGCTTGCCCACTTAATTAGGCATATTTATAAATAGGGATGGGCCCGTGGTTTGAGTCGAAATTCAGGCATTCACCCGTTCGTTGAATGTAGAACATTATGGGGCGTTCGCAGCTGCCGCTGAGCATCCCATAATGCATTACACGCACAGCTCCTCCCCGTTGAGAGGGCTCCCGCTGTCTGCATGCTTTTTGCTTTGACAGTTTATTTATATGGCAGGGCGGGGTGGTGACGTAAGCGAGCGACCCCACGCCTTTTGATGTCATGTGACGTCAGAGGGGGCGGGTCAGGCGCTTACGTCACCGGCCCGCCCTTCCATATAAATAAACTGTCAAAGCAAAGAGCATGCAGACGGCAGGAGCTCGCCCATGGAGGAGGAGTTGTTACAGCTTTTTTTTTTTTTTTTCAGATCCGTCGCGCGCCGTGATTGACGATGGATTACATGGGGGGGGGGGAGCACTTATTTTTTTTTCTTCTTTTTTAATAAAGGACTTGTTCCTCATTGTCTCCTGTGGTTTTTCTTTTTTGACACTTTTTGGTGAATTAGTAGGGGTACGATCTACCCGATACTAATTCACATGGGGGGCCGGGATCTGGGGGACCCCTTATTAAAGGGGGCTTCCAGATTCCAATAAGCCCCCAAGCCCCCCGCCCGCAGACCCCCACAACCACAGCCCAGGGTTGTGTGGAAGAGGCTCTTGTCCCCATCAACATAGGACGCAGAGCCCCCCTGCCCCAGAGCACCCATACTCCCCATGTTGAGGGCATGTAGCCTGTTACGGTTCAGGAAGGGGGGGGCACTCGCCTGTCCCCCTCTATCCTGGCAAGCCAGGTTGCATGCTCGGATAAGGGTCCGGTTTGGATCTTAGAGGGAACCCCATGTCAATTTTTTGTTAAATTTTTCCCTGGGGTTCCCCTTAAAATCCATACCAGACCCAAAGGGCCTACTGGTATGGACTGGGTTGGGGGGGGGGGGGGTGGACCCTACACAAATTTTTTTAATGATTTTTTTCTATATTGCCAGGAGCCAGCGATACATTACAGCCGCGAGTGGTTTTAAATGACATTTTTTTCCTTTACAAATGTCATTTTACTCCGGCAGTGTTCTAAACATCACAGAGGTGCGCCCTTTTACAGGCAGACTAAGGACACCCCCACAGGCACGATATTTAAAGGAATATTTCATTTTTATTGTTTCACTTTAAGCATTATTAAAATCACTGCTCCTGAAAAAGCGATTGATTTAAAAACTTTTTTTTGCTTTGATACATGTCCCCTAGGGCAGGACCCGGGTCCCCATACACTTTTTATGGCAATAACTTGCATATAAGCCTTTAAAATTAGCACTTTTGATTTTTCATGTTCGGGTCCCATAGACTTTAACGGTGTTCGAATGTTCGCACAAAATTTTTGCCTGTTCACATGTTCTGGTGCGAACCGAACCGGGGGGTATTTGGCTCATCCCTATTTATAAAGCAGTATAGCTGATATTCACCAAACATTCCAATGTAGGATTGTCTGGTGCATTTGTTTTGAATAAGAGAGATTGCTTCACCACCAATGAAGGCTTGGTAAAAATCACCGTCATTGGTTTAAAAACATGCCCCTAAGGCTGGCCATTGACAGCTCAAATTTCTGCTGATTCCTGCAGTATAGGATGCGAGTCAGACCGTGGATGGCCCTGGAAGCATCACTGGTTCAACAAAACTTGACATACAAATTGACTGAGCTGGGTGGAAATTTTTCAGCTGAACACTGTATCCTATCAGATGCAGTCACTGTTCAGCAGCACCACCACTGTATTCAGGCAACCACGGGTACTGCAGCTGCTGAATACAATGGCTTGCAGTGGAAATTCCACCATCAATGCTGTTATCATGCTTGGGGGAGACTATTGATTTTCTCCATTCAGTCCGTGGGCTAAATACACTTTCATCTGTGCAGGTAGAAGGATAGATATCAGGCCTTATGTTGGTATCAATCGCGCTTTAATGCAGCTTTCCATTGGGTTGCATAAGGCTTGCTTTTTGGACAAGTGCGTCCCTTACCACAACTGCCATGCCTGTTAGGAACACCCACAAAGGCAGTAAGTAATTGGAAAATATGATGGATTTCTTTTTTTATCTATTTTTACCCATCCAAGGAAAATTTGACCTCATTTTTCTCATAGTACATTCCTTGGCAAAATACATCGTATTGGGTACTATGAGGTCCTTTATGATTTCCTGAAAAGCAGTTTCTTTTTATATGAGACCACTGATGTTATTGCATCTTGTTTTTAATATTTCATGCATCTGTTGTTGTTGTTGTTTTTTTTCCAATCACCTATCACTGTGCCATGTTGTGATTATGGATGTTGTGGCTAAACATCTCCACGCGGGGCCAAATTCTCCTTTAAGTGGCATTTCAGAAGATTTTTTTTCTTTTTTGCTTTATAGAATGTCTGTTATGTGGCTGGGCTTCGTTGAATGTATTAAGTCATCGTGAAAAAATGGAAATAGCGATGGCAAACGCCAGCCAGCGTCTGTCTCCCAGCGATCCAAACAGTGCTTTTTTTGACTGCTATGTTATTACACGCACCACATCAAAATGGAGTTCTTGTGTGCTTTTCACATTACGGTCCTCTGTAGTATTATGGTCACTGGGCCTTCTCTCTGCCAACTGAACAATATCACTAATAGGATCACAACATATGCCTTAAGCTAAACAGTCCTATAAAGTAAGGGCTGAGGGACAGACCACAGAAATTTGTACCAAAAACACAGAATTCTTGAGTACCAGTCAAAAATTTCAGCAAATGACACACACGTTGGTGCTGCTTAAACATTAATTTTGGGCCATGTGACAACTGTGAAAAAAAGATGGATGCTTTCTAATTCAATAATGAAAATCTCTGAACAGTATTTTGTCTACACCAACCAATTTACTCATTTTTGCCCTTTAGAGCATGAGAAAAGACAGAAGCAAACTGAGTGTTGTACACATTTCAGGAGGCTAAATGTTAAGTCTGGAAAAATGGAAGCAAGGCATTGGATAAGGGTCCTTGACCAGGAGAAGTCCGTCTTTATTCCAGCCTAATGGCTTGGGGTCAGGATCGTCTAGCGCCCTTGCTGCATCACAGCTGCTGGTCTCATTCCAGCATCCTGGTTTTAGCTGTGATACATTCTCTCTGTCTGTCCACCTGCAAGGTGATTAATTCGGCCAGTCTCTAGGTGGAGACCAAACCTGATTTAAGCCAGCCAAACCTGCAGTCACATGCTTGTGATATTGCATTTTCATACACGTGCTCCAAGCTCACTGTTTGTCTGTGCTCTGCTCTGCTAGGTTGGATTCCCTTGTTGCTAACCTCTAGTCAGATATCGACTACTCACTGAACTCTGCCTACCTTTTGACTACAGATTTGACCCTGGCTATTCTGAACCTTGCCTGCCTTGTACCTGGACTGTCATTGAACCACTCTGGCTGTCTGCCAACCGCAAGTACCTGTTTGCTGTGCTCAGTTCGCTCCTGGTAGCTAGGCACTATAGCATTGTGTATAAGTTCTGGGAGCAACTGAGTACCGGTAGGCCTGCTTGCTTTATGGGAAAGGGGCCACTATAGGTGAAGAACACAGAAGCCAGCTATAATGTCTGACCACATGCGTTAGGGGTAAGCGTGACATTTGGATTCTGCAACTGTCCATAAAACAGCCCCCCAGCAGAAAAACAAAATTTAGTTGTGAGTCTACTGTAGCCCTGATGAAAGGGGGGGGGGGGGGGTTGGTGTTCCCCGAAATGCGTTGGATGTTTTTTCCTGTTAACATTTGTGAAATTAATAAAACACTTTGGACTCATAACTCAATGTTTGCCCTCAGTTTTGGCTCAACTAGACACTTAGTAAGTCAGGCCACAGATGCTACATGGTGTGCACAATCTCTTATTCAGTGTTTTAATGACTTAAAATAATCAGGTCACCAATAGCCACATGAAGATTTGTGTACATTTCATTCTATTATGTAATATTTCACAGTTACGGCTAGTTCTTTTTTTTTTTGTTAAATAAAACCCCCCCCCCCCCCCCATACATCGCTATGCATTACTGCCTTGCCCCATGTGACATTCATTCCTGTCTTTGTCACCCATGTTGTTCAGGGGTTGCCATGGCTACAGGTGATGTCATAGGGAAGTGCTCACACACCAAAAATTTGAAACAAGATTGCTTCAGCTCTCAAAATAAAAAAGAAAACGTTACAGATGTTTATGGCAGCGACCCATTATCTGTTTTGTACACGGATAAAGAGACGCCCTTTTCACCTTCTTCCTGCTATGTGCATTGATGACAGGCGCGATGTGTCAAACATCTCAGAAAAAGTAAACATAAAGGAGTGCTCAGTACGCCAACTCACAAAGCCGACAAAGCTCGATGTTTTAGATGGAGACATTTGGAAAGGAAATATTCATCTTCAATAAAACAAACAATAGACTGAGAACAACAACACAGCCATTGTTAGATGTCATATATGGGCTTTGGGCTAAAGCAGAAGGTATCTTGCATTGGTTATTGCAACCAGCTGAACGGAAAGATAACACTTCATCCAAAGTTTGTTTTTTTTTCCATTGGGCAGAGTGAGAGTAGGTTTGATCCCTTGGTGGGTATTTAGGGTTCTCTGTGACAACTGACTATTTCCTCACCCCCTCACCCTTGATTTGACTTCTAGTCCATTCTCCATTTATTCCCAGTACTCCATGTATTAGGATGTATTAGAATGTCACAGACAAATGGGCGGATTTTCCATAGGATTAAATGGAAAACTGTTTTATTACATCTATTTTTATACGTGCAAAAAAAAAAAACACGTTAACCTTTCCAGAAATCCAAGACAACTGATAGCTTTCTGTACTCTCTACCTGTGGGTCACAGTCATCAGTTACATTGTTCTGGGGAGGGGAGTGGAAGAGGAAAGGTTCTGTACTCTTAACGCACTTCCTGTCCAAGGTGACAACGCTGCTCCTCCACCGATACAATACAATGAATATAGTACAGGAAGCACATTACTAGCTGGATCACTAGGTGAATATAAAGGAAAAGGCTACAAACTGAAAATGAACTCAGCCACCACATCTATGGACTGACCAGCTGATATATTTTACCTTGTACTTGGGTTTAGGTACACTTTACAGTTAAGGCCCAATGTGTCCAGATTGCTCTTTGGTTATGACATGTTAATTTTGGTGATACACTGTTAGTTTCCTTTCCTTCATCCTCACAAAACAAGGTGGATGGAGGAATGTCATGATCCAATATGCCCTCCAATGCCCCCCCCCCCAGGAAATTGTATTCTGACAGCTTCACCCACTGCTGTCAGAACACACTGAGCAGTGGCTACAGCCGCTGATCAAGAAAACTTATCAACATGTCCCTTTGACAGAAGTCAATCAAACGATTGACTTCTGTTGAGCAGGAACAGCTACACACTGATTGGAATTTCAGCCAGTCCCTGCTGAAACAGCCAAATTTCAGTGTATGGCCAGCTTAAGGTCTCTTATTATGGCCCGCTAATACCTGAGACAGCAATCAGAAAAACATACAGTAGACTCCATCCATGACAAGGACTCCATGAGTCCTGTGCTGATTGCTCAAGCGCATCTTTGACATTGCCTCTGTCAAACTGTTATCTCCCGTCTGATTAGAAGTATTTCTGCTCAACAATATTTTGAAAGGGCCCAGAATTCCGTGAATCGCGTCTGTGATTGTTATGACTACAATACCTGTGATGGGAGAGGTACTTAACTACTTATCCACTAAAAATGTCAGCAATTCATTGTTAACGGCAGGGATTAACCCCTTCAGAGCCAGCCATCAACAAGAGGAACTCCTTCACAGGTAATGTTTAGGGATGCCGAGGACAAAGAATTTGGCACTTGCAGTTGATATTTAAAGTGTATGCAAACCCTAACAATGAACTACTCTTATTTTCTCCCTTTTGTTCTGTTAAATATTCCATTGAAAGCATTTTCATATATCTGTTAGCCAGTGGTGGCCTATCCATCAGGGCGCACGGGTGCCGCTCCTCTCTCCTGTCACCCCCTCATTGTCATGGATAGATTCATGCATAGCATGAATCTATCCATGGCTGCCCATGACCACCCCCCCTTCATGTGGCTGGGCCCTTTGTGGCGCTGGCCGCATGAATTACCGCGGCAGGGATCTCATTAGAGCCGTAGGTTACCAGTTTCCTGATTGGCGGAGAAGACAGGCGATCCTATTGGATGCCTATCCCGGAGGAGAAGAAGGATGCCAACGGAGCACGGAGAGCACGATCCCTGCTTGCCGGACTCTGCACACTCCAGCACGCTCCCCGCTCACAGCTCTGCACACTGCCAGCCTGCTAATAGATGGGGTTAGTGCGTGACTTTGTCCCGACTTCGGGGGGGTCTGCAATTTACCCCACCTGTGTTATTGGCTGCAATTTACCCCCACCTGTGATAATGGCTGCAATTTACCCCCACCTGTGTTATTGGCTGCAAGTTACTCCTACCTGTATTATTGGCTGCAATTCACCCCTACCTGGGTTATTGGCTGCAATTTACCCCTACCTGTGTTATTGGCTGCAATTTACTCCTACCTGTGTTATTGGCTGCAATTTACCCCAATATACTGTGTCCTGTGATGCTGAGCTGTATACTGTATCCTGTGCTACTGAGCTGTATACTGTGTCCTGTGATGCTGAGCTGTATACTGTGTCCTGTGATGCTCAGCTGTATACTGTGTTCTGTGATGCTGAGCTGTATACTTTATCCTGTGGTGCTGAGCTGTATACTGCATCCTGTGATGCTAAGCTGTGTACTCCAGACACAATATGTGGAATACAGGGGACGGAGTGGGTAGATTCTATAAGAGGTGGGGCTTATGAGAAGTAGGAGGGTCAAAAAGGAAAGGTGGGGCCTTGCACCCCCCATCCTAAAACTTTACCAGCCGCCACTGCTGTAAACACAAAAAAATAGCTGTTGATCCTGACTGAAATCTTTTGAGCTGATAACTTCCTGTGTACTCTGTCTCTATTTTTAGATATAGTGTTCTGTAGTTTTGTCATATGGTAATAATATGGAATGCGAAATTATGGTGTTTTTTAATTACCATTTTCACCTGAAAAATGACCAGGCAGATCGAGACACCTATGTGAAAGATGCCTTAAACATTTAAAAAGAGTGCAAGTGTGCAGCAAGTGTGCAGATCAGGAACAATAACAAAAATATAAAAACACAATATACAGAACAATAAACAAATAACTCATGCCTCCTATTTGCTCCCATTTGGTCTGTTAAATGTATGAATTAAAGTGTTTTATTATGTATGTTCCATAAGTGCAAAGAAATACCTGTTGATCCTTCCAGAAATCCAGTGCCCTTTTAACCTTCTGTAGTAAGATGAGGATGCTTGTACACAGCCCTGATTAGCCACCAGATCCTGCCAAGTTGGCCAAGGACACCTCCAATCTTCTTCATGCTAGGGATGCACACACCTATAATAGGGAGAAATTCCACCATCTTAGTTACTCGCACTCTCCTGGTCTGAGGCCCACCTCCGGTAATAAAGGAATGTCCACACATACAGCCTTTTATCAGGATTTTACTGTTGCAGCAACATGACAACAGTTCGGTTCTGTACCTCCATTCTTTGCTATCACAGCTTTAAAACCAGAATCTATACCACAGTGTAAATGCATATTAACAAAGAAAGTCCAGCTAATTCTTCTGCTCCTCAACACAGGTCCACAATTGGTGGGTTCTCATCCTAAGTCTACCCAGGCTTACCCCAAAAGGGTTCTCAGGGTAGCATGCTCCCATTACTTTCCAGAAAATATAGAGATGCATAACTTCACCCACTGGTTATATCCAAAAAAGGTACCTCAGTAAAAGGGGTACTAACCCCTGCTTACATGCTGCTCTAAAATCCCAGGTTATGAGCTCTATCTGAAAATTACTTAGACCCCTTTTACACTGGGTCATTTTTCAGGCGCTGCAGTGCTAAAAATAGCTGAAATTTATAACATTTTTTTTTTAGTTGAGGTACACTTTATATACACCCCCACCATACTACAAAAAGCAACACCATTGGAATACGCGAGTGAAATTGACTGTTTCAGTATTGGGGAAATGTCACTGAAATCACTCTTAAAAGAGAAATGTGCGGTTTTAAAAAAAAAACAAAAAAAAAACAAAACATTGATGCAGCACCAGTCCAATGCTGAATCTGTCCCCCGCCACTTCTAAGACCACTGAGAGCGCTGGGGTATGGAGGGGGGTGGGAGTGGCTGGTTCACTTTCCCAGCAGTTTGCTGAGAGGCTGAGCCAGCTGCCAGTCCAGGCATCTAGGTAGATTCGGACTGTGAGTGATGTCAGTTGACAGCAGACTTTAGCTTTGGCCATACTTTTCCTTTACCTCTTAAGCTGGCCATATGTACAGTATCTCACAAAAGTAAGTACATCCCTTACAGTTTTGTAAATATTTTTAAATATATCTTTTCATGTGACAACACTGAAGAAATTACACTTTGCTACAATGTAAAGTAGTGAGTGTACAGCTTGTATAACAGTGTAAATTTGCTGTCCCCTCAAAATAACTCAACACACAGCCATTAATGTCTAAACTGCTGGCAACAAAAGTGAGTACACCGCTAGGTGAAAATGTCCAAATTGGGCCCAAAGTGTCAATATTTTGTGTGGCCACCATTATTTTCCAGCACTGCCTTAACCCTCTCGGGCATGGAGTTAACCAGAGCTTGCCACTGGAGTCCTCTTCCACTCCTCCATGATGACATCACGGAGCTGGTGGATGTTAGAGACCTTGCGCTCCTCCACCTTCCGTTTGAGGATGCCCCACAGATGCTCAATAGGGTTTAGGTCTGGAGACATGCTTGGCCAGTCCATCACCTTTACCCTCAGCTTCTTTAGCAAGGCAGTATTCGTCTTGGAGGTGTGTTTGGGGTCGTTATCATGTTGGAATACTGCCCTGCGGCCCAGTCTCCGAAGGGAGGGGATCCTGTTCTGCTTCAGTATGTCACAGTACATGTTGGCATTCATTGTTCCCTCAATGAACTGTTGCTCCCCAGTGCCGGCAGCACTCATGCAGCCCCAGACCACGACACTCACGCTACCATGCTTGACTGTAGGCAAGGCACACTTGTCTTTGTACTCCTCACCTGGCTGCTGCCACACATGCTTGACACCATCTGAACCAGATAAGTTTATCTTGGTCTCATCAGACCACAGGACATGGTTCCAGTAATCCATGTCCTTAGTCTGCTTGTCTTCAGCAAACTGTTTGTGGGTTTTCTTGTGCATCATCTTTAGAAGAGGCT
Source organism: Glandirana rugosa (assembly GCA_018402905.1). NCBI lineage: Eukaryota > Metazoa > Chordata > Amphibia > Anura > Ranidae > Glandirana > Glandirana rugosa. The sequence goes on from BLSH010251582.1 coordinate 1,706,111, forward strand.
TCCTTCTGGGACAGCAGATGCAGTGTGTGGCGTATGGTCTGAGCACTGACAGGCTGACCCCCCCCCCCACCTCTTCAACCTCTGCAGCAATGCTGGCAGCACTCATACGTCTATTTCCAAAAGATAACCTCTGGATATGACGCTGAGCATGTGCACTCAACTTCTTTGGCCAACCAATGGTGAGGCCTGTTTTGAGTGGAACCTGCCCTGTTAAACCACGATATGGTCTTGGCCACCATGCTGCAACTCAGTTTCAGGGCCTTGGCAATCTTCTTACAGCCTAGGCCATCTTTATGTAGAGCAAAATTTCTTTTTTTCAAATCCTCAAAGAGTTTTTTGTCATTAGGTGCCATGTTGAACTTCCAGTGACCAGTAAGAGAGAGTGAGAGCGATGACACCTAATTTAGCACACCTGAGACCTTGTAACCACAACGTGTCCCATGACACCGGGAGGGAAAATGGCTAATTGGGCCCAATTTGGACATTTTCACTTAGGGGTGTACTCACTTTTGTTGCCAGCGGTTTGGACATTAATGGCTGTGTGTTGAGTTATTTTGAGGGGACAGCAAATTTAGACTGTTATACAAGCTGTACACTCACTACTTTACATTGTAGCAAAGTGTAATTTCTTCAGTGTTGTCACATGAAAAGATATAATAAAATATTTACAAAAATGCGAGGGGTGTACTCACTCTTGTGAGATACTGTAGATTGAAATTCAGCCAGTTCAGCAGGGAGCTGCCAAATTTCGATCCACGTATGGGCACCTTGGTTATACAGAAGTCCATCTATCAATGGACCTCTGTACAACCACCTTGTCATTTTTTTCTTAATAATCAGTGCCTCCACTATAGCTAGCGACACCGATCATTGTGTTCTCATGGCGGGGAAGGCTCCACGTCGTGAGAGCAAAATAGCTCGGCGTCAATGATTGAACAAAAATAAAAAGTGCCCATTTCCCCGATCCAGACATTCAAGTTGGACGGGGGAATTGGCACATTTTTTTCATTCAACCCACTGGTTGAATGGAAAAAAAAATGTGTAATGTATGGCTTACCGTAGGTTTGCCATAGATGATTCTGACAAGGTAAATGGAGGAATCCTCCCCACTGTCCTATTGTATTCTGGCAATAGGGACACCTCTTCTGTCAGAATACACTGATCAGCCCTGTAGCCGATTGGCTGTAGCCGCTGACTGAATGAAAGTTTTCCAACAGTCCCGTTCATCAGAAGTCAATCATTAGAAATTCAGCAGGTATTCAGCTATGGCCAGCCAACCAAGTATTAATGTTTTGGATGCATATATGTATGGAATCTGGCCTCAACCTAGATTAAAGCTCAACTACAACCTTTTTTTTCTGGAACAGACAAAAGCAGCCCATACATTGTACATCCCAAACCATATCACAGGCTGAAATGATATTCCAGCATACAAGAAGTTTTATTGCATTTAAAGGGCTAACAATGAAAGCATTTATCACAAAAGAACTCATTTGTTTTACCTCCACACAGAAGGTACATTTCTTTGTACAAGGCCCTTATATGTGAAACTATCTGGGCTTGTATCTGTGCTGGAGACATTAACCACATTAAAGGGAAGTTAGCAGACCTTCACATCTCACAACTCTTTAGAAACCTTGAATCTTCAAAGAAGGAAAGTAAAATAAAATAATAAAAAAAAGGAACAGAGTATTGGGGCCGGAGTTCAGGTGTGGATTACATAGGGGTGAGCTATGAGACACTCAAAACAAGGCCATTGTCAAGCATCTACCAGATACTCATCATCTGAAGAGTAAGTCTTGCTGGAATATTGTGTCGTGCCTTGATGTCCCACATGAACGGTGGTTTCAAAGAAGCCACCAGATTGGAGATAAAGAGAAATGGGAGAATGATTCAGACAAAAGACAAACAATAATTGGAAGATACCAGATCAGGAAAGAAGAAGGCATCTTCTTTAGATTAAAGTGGATCTTTCAGTGTCTTTATAGGTCAACACTGACAAAGCCCTGACATACAGCAACAGTATCATTTTCCAAAAGAAAAAGATTCACAAAAAAATCGGGCTTAGGCAAACTCTTTAAAGGGTCTGCCTGAGAGGAGCATTCTGGGAGAATAATATCAGTTTGCTGCAGGCCAGAGAAGCATTTCCACAATCGCCCCTTGTCCTAATACATCATTGTGTTCAGTTTAATATGGTAGTCACAAGATAGGGGGCAATAGGAGGAATAATCTGTGCTGAGCTGGCCACGCACTGATCTAAATTCAGCTGACCCCTCTTAGACCAGACAAGTTTTGATCACCAATCGTGTATGGCTAACCTTAAGCCTAGTACACAGTAAAAACTGAAGAGCTCTGGGGGAGCCGCTGTACTGAGTATGCAATGTTAGTACAATGTTAGTACAGCGATCTCCCCTACTGAGCTACTGTGTTCTGAGAGGGGGACTGCCCCCCTCCCCCGCCAGAACACACCAATCAGCACTCTCAGCCATTTGCTGAGAGCGCTGTTCTAATACCGATCCTCAGACTTTTTTTGATCATGCCCCTTCGACAGAAGCCGGCCGAACAGCCAGCTTCTGTTAGACCATCTACCGTGCACATGTCGACCAGTTTCTATCAAACTTCTTTTGGGTGACACGCATCCCGTGATTTTGTTTGCACGATTTTGCTGCGATTGTTGTGCTGTGTGAGTGATTTGCATTTGTCACAAGCTAAAGAAGATCTAAGGTCACAACATACACTTTCATTTTAGAATATCAATACAAAGAATAGTTATTTTTGACATTTTAATCACTTCAGCCACAAAAGGATTTCCCACTTTAGGACCAGAGCGACGTTGTACCCAAACAAAATTGACGTCCTTTTTTTCCCACAATAGAGCTTTCTTTTGGTGGTATTTGATCACCTCTGCGTCACTTCTGATCATCACTATAAACAAAAAAAGAGCAACAATTTTGAAAAAAAAAACAACAATATTTTTTACTTTTTGCTATACCTATCCAAAAAAAAAAAAATATAAAAAAACAAATTTATTCATCAGTTTGGGTCGATATATATACTTCCTTATATTTGTGGTAAAAAAAAAACGCAATTGGCGCCGCGTTTACAAACCATGGCATTTTTACTTTTTTTTTTACTAGTAATGGCGACGATCTGCGTTTTTTATCGGGACTGCGACATTGCAGCGGACATCTCGGACATTTTTGACACTTTTTTGGGACCAATGACATTTATACAGCAATCAAAGGTAAAAATAGCCACTGATTACTGTATAAATGTCATTGGAAGGGAAAGGGATAACCTGCAGGGAGCAATCAAGGGGTTAGCTGTGTTCCCTAGGTGTGTTATAACTGTGTGGGGGCTGGGCTGCCAGGGGCATAACTGATCTAACTGATCCCAAGTACGGGGATCAGCAGATCTCTGTCATGCCGCCTGTCAGAACGGGGAACCGCCATGTTTACATTGGCAGTTCCCCGTTCCTCCTGTGTAGTAAGCGATTGAGGGTTGCCCGTGGACATCGAGTCCACCCAACCTGCGGCCCCCTAGCCACACCGGCGCGAATCGCTGTTTATAGATGGCGATTCGCATTACGCTGCCACTCTGCAGCAGTAAATCTATGCGACACGGTCCAAAAGTGGTTAATATTATGTTACTTGAAAAATCTCCTTGTGAGTTCTGTTTTGCCTGTCTGATGGCCAACTCCTTCAGCAACTTCCTGGGTTCCCGGCATGCTTTGCAGCTTATCCTCTGCTGTTTACTTTCCATTAGCAATGACTACATATCCCATGGTACCTTGCTGTTGTGATTCCTGTACTGACTCCGCCTCCTGAAACTCCTCCTCTCTGTAGTTCAGAAGACAGGCTCTGTCAGGAGTTTTTATTGTCTGGTCACAAAGTAAGAGGCAATAGCAGGAGATGGAATAGTATAAGACAATGTGCACAAGGGCACTAGGATTTACATGGGTAAATTACATCTCTGCATGGTGACACTGGATGTTGCTTTTATAAAGATGGTGCTGTCCTTCTGGAAACAATAATAGGATAATGGCATTGTTTAGGAGGAGTAATGAATCTCTTTGAGAGCCAATTATTGCCTTGAGGTATTACACATACTTAAAGTGGAAGTTCAGTCAAACACCAACTATATTTAACGTGGCTGTAACCCTTACATCAGTGGTGGCTGGTGCTCCATAATTCGGGGAGGGGGGGGGACACGGCAAACCAATGCCACACCCCTCGGTGGGAGAGGAGGCTGTCCCCACACTAAGATGGACATGAATGCAGGGAACACCCCCCCCCCCGCGGGAGTCGGACAGCCTCCTTACCTTGGGAGCCGCTGCGGGTGAGCCATCGTGGCGCCTGGTCTTCCCCTGCTTCTCCTCCGGCCGTACATCTCCTCCGGCCATGCGTCTCCTCCCTCCTCCCCCTTGGCCAATTAGATTATTTCTCCTATCGGGAAACGGGTATCATGACCCGCTTCCTGATTGGCTGGGAGGAGAATCAGTATGAGAATAGCGAATATTAATTTGCCACTGCCTTACATACTGAGTGAAATGACTGGCCTCAGGTGATACACGGAGATGAAACAAATCCTCCTACATAAGTTGTACCTGTGTATCTTCAGTATTCTCTTCTCTGCATTTGTTCAAAGTGCCACATTTATAAAGCTTGTCTGAGCTGTCAGAAAACGGGTGGAGAACTGAAGTCACACTCTGCAGAGCTCAGTGGGGAGAGCTCGGAGAGGTGATTGGAGGGAAGGGACACACCCCCTTCACACAGGAGCAGAACTGAGGCTGTCAATCAGCTGGAGGTCCGTCCCCTGTCACCTTTCTTTTCTTGGTATCAGAAAAACTTGTCAGAAGTGAGTCATACCAATAGCAGAGGAATGAAGCAGCAGGCAGAAATGACATTTCACGTCTGAGATTTGCAACCACTTTAAATCTACTCCCTGACCCATGCTAAGCTTTTACTATCTACCCTGGGAAAGAAAAAAATCTGTATACTTACCTATGCTGAGGGCACTCTGGTCTGGTGACGTGATCTTCCCAGCGGCTAGCTTCAGTGAAGAGAAGAGATTGCTGACAATGCCGGCAATGCCTGTGTGGTGACGTCACCCATAGACTTACTATGGGTCACCCGTTCTTGGCTGACCCTCCTCTACACTGAAGCCGGTGCTGGGACCTGATCATGTGACCAGACTGGAGCGCCCTCACAATGGGTAAGTATACAGATCTTTTTTTTCGCAGAGTAGATAGATTAGAATTAGAATGGGGGTGGGAGTGGGTAAGTATAGTTAACGCCCTTTCACACTAATCAGTTAAAATAAGCAGAGGAAAAATGCATCTCTTTAAATCCTATGGAACTCTTCACACTGGTCAGTTGTGTTTCAGTTGCATTTTTAAAAGTCCTGCTTGCAGCATTTTTGGTGCACTTTCAAAACCACACCTCCCGATTAAAATGAATAGAACATTTTGACAAAAATGCACCACTTTTGCGTTTTTGAGTCACGTGTCCATATTTCTTTCACAATATTTTTATTGAATATAGACAAGCTCACAAAACAATGAACAGAAGCCAAGGCCAGTGGCAGAAAGTAATTTGAGAATGATAACATGTATGCCACAGAGAAGTAGGCCTCAGCGAACCATGGTACTCCCTATAGTCAAAGCCCAGGAAGTTGGCAAAACAAGCAGTATTTCACAGACCATCACGTAACAAATACCATACGGTACCTGATGTTGACCTTTATGTGTTGGTAAAAGTAAAGTCTGGGGGTCCTCACAGGGACCTAAAGATAAGAAAAGATATAAATTATATGTATGAGAAAAAATAAATAAAAATAAAATGGGAAGGGAGGGGGAGCTATCCTATAAACTTCCTGATGTGCAGGAAGGCTCCTCCCCCCCCCCCCCCCGAGGCCAGAAAGCTATACCTCAAAATAAGAGGTGAAAAGTGACCGTAAATATAAGGCCAGAGAACAATTAACAGACTCTGCACACTGGCAGCCGGTGGTAAATAATCATATGTAAGAAATAAAGAGGAAATAGAAAGAAGGAAAAAGAGAGGAACAAGAGGGAGAGTAAGACTAGGAAACCAAAGAAAAGGAGTCATGAAGACGAAAGTAAACCCCGCCCCCGGGGATCCAAGGCCAGCCCCGGCAGGCACGTTAGAACTCCCTATAAGTCCAAGAAGCGAGAAGGCGGGCCCATCTCTGGAAACTGGTCCAACCAGGGTTGCCAAATCTTACAAAATTTGTCCCTAGTGTTCTTGAGTATCGCCTTAAGCTTCTCGTTCGTCAACGTACCATGCACTCGATGCTACACCTCCTCAAAAGAGAGGAGAGGTGTTTTCCACACCTTTTGCTTGGTTTGTTTAGAAGCCATAAAAATATGTGTTGCCAAGGCACGTACACTTTTCGATAATTCCAAGATAGGCTTATGTAGTAGAGCTTCCCATGGGTCCTTGCGTATATATTAGAATTAAAGAGCATATTGACCAAAGCGTACATGCAAATCCACAGCCTTTTAACTTTAGGGCATGTCCACCATATGTGCTTCATGTCGCCCAGATCAGAGCACCCCCTAAAACACAACGCTGGATACGTAGAGAGGTATTTTGAAATTCTCACTGGGGAGTAATACCATCTAGACATTACAGTACTTTGAACGAATTCTCTAGGGCTATGACTTTGTGAGAAGAACGCAAAAAGGACCTCCCACATCTTGAGCCAGTCCTCATGAGATTGAAGGGCACCAAAATCTGTCTCCCATTGTGCGCAATAGGAGGGTGTTGAGGTGTAAGATGCTCCCAGGAGTGAAGAGTAGAGTAACAAGACTAGGCCCTGAGTAGTCGGTTGGGTACGACACCTAGTTTTGAATGCAGTTGAAGGTCAGGAACTATCATAATTTCTAACCAGGGAGTCTAGAAAATGGTGTATTTGGATATAGTGATATCTCTCTTGTTCAGGAGCCTCGTAAGTCTCCTGCAGCTGCTGAGAGGTGTATACACCTCTAGTCATGAGAAAAGAACGGACCGTTATCAGGCCTTTAGAACGTCACCACTGAAAGCTATTGGGATCATCCAACCCCGGAGGAAACCATGGGCAGTTGAAGACCTCCAGAAGAGGTAAGTGAGGTGAGAGTAGTCAAGCAGAATATTTGACTGAGTCCCATATTGCGAGTGAATGAGACAAGATGGTATTTAAGGGCTTTCTACGAAATTGAGCAGGTAGCCATAAAAAGGACGATAACGGAACAGGGTCCACATCCACTAGATCTATATATATATCCAAAAAGGGGCTGACACTCCAGCATAAAACTGTATCAAGGGTGTAATTTGCGCTGCTTTATAATAGTGCACCGGATTTGAAACTCCCGAACCCCCTGCATGCTTCTGTCTGTATAACACTGCTTGATTCAATCTTGGCGTTGTCGAAACACAGACAAATTTAAGAATGCGACATTGTAAAGAGCGCAAGACATGTGGGGGGATTGAAACTGACAAGACTCGAAAAGCGTACAGGACTATCGGAAGAAGGGTCATCTTGACCGCGTGAATGTGGCCCATCCAAGAAATCATAGACTTATCCCATGATTCCAGCAAGTGGGTGAGTGATCTGATAAGAGAAGGATAGTTAGTCATATATAATGAGTGGTGAGATGAGTTCATCCCGAAATAGGGAAGAGAGGGTGACCAATGAAATGACAAATATGTAGCCAAAGAATGGTGGACCGAGTCCGGCAAAGAAGGGTTTAATGCACAGGATTTCGTCTGATTAACTTGAAGTCCCAACAAACCGTGCAGAAGTGAGAGTAAATTAGGAAGACTGATATGAGGGGACGCAACATACGCTAAAACGTCGTCAGCAAACAGCGCCAGTTTATGATGCACTCCAGCCAATTCCACCCCCTGAATATCGGGATTCAAACGGATGTGTTCCACTAAAGGTTCGAGGGCTATAATGAACAAAAGCGGAGACAATGGGCAGCCTTGACGAGTACCACGTGAGATGGGAAATTTAGAGAATTCGTATCCCATATATTTAACTGAGGCTGTCAGGTGGGAATACAATGTATTGACCCAACTCAGGAAGGGATCACCCAGACCTGACCCAGATGGCTTATTTTGGATATTGCCAGGACAAAGTATCGAATGTCTTCCGAATGTCCAAGGACAATAGTATAAGAGGTATGGCTCGACAGTGGGCTAGATGGGTTAAAAGGAGCGTACGGCGTATATTAACTGTGGCCTGTTGCATAGGGACAAAACCTGTTTGATCTTTTGAGACCAGGTGGTGCAAAATCTTATTCAAGTGGCTGGCAAGCACCTTGGTTAGGAGTTTCACATCGATATTGATAAGAGAGATTGGACATAAATTCGCCCATGACTGTGTATCTTACTCAGGCTTCGGGAGCTTCACTATTGAAGCCCGTAACATATGCGTATAAAGGTGTTCACCATTCTTCATTCTATTAAACACAGTTGTAAGATGAGGCACTACTATGTCCAGCAATTTTCGTACATCCATCAGGCCCAGGGCGTTTATGCACTTAAAGTAGTTTAATTGCGAGACGCACTTTGTCTTCTGTAATATCAACCCCCAGCTTAGTACTGTGGGACTGACGTAGAGAAGGTAGAAGGTTTGTAGGAAAGCTCAAATCTCAGCATTAGAGGAAGTAGCCCCAACGAATAAAGTTTCACTAGATGAAAATAAAATTCTTCAAAGATCTTAACTGGATTAGATGTTCGGAGCTGAAACCTTGTTTTAAGTGACAGAGCTGATTTCCGAGGTTCAAAGGACTTATGCTTATTAGCCAATAATGAACCAATCTTATTGGAATTGGCATAAAACTCTCTGCTTAGTCCAGCACAAATTACGCTCCGCCTGTCAGTCAGACAAAGGTCAAGGTTGCGGCGCAGCTTATCAACCAGACCTCTATTACAAGTCGAGGGGTGAGGTTTCAGCTCCGCTGTGGCAGAAGCCAGTTCAGCCTCCAGGCGACAGATTTCGGCCTGGCGCTCTTTCTTCCTCCTGGAGGCATGTTGAATGAGATGGCCACGGATTACCGCTTTATACGCCTTCCAAAGGGTAACAGGAGAGGAGACAGATGGAGCATTGAGTTGGAAATATTCCGCCGAACTTGAATGCAATTTGTTGACGATCGCATCATGAAATAGGAGGGAATCGTTCAAGCACCAGCTAGATAATGGACGCTTTTTAAAAAAAAAAAAATTATTTTTATTGTATTTTGTGAGAAACCAATTAAACAGTGCCTATAATAATTGGCACCAAATTAGACCACACAGGGTCAAACATATACAAACACAAACTATCTAACATAGTTCTACAAGTACCAAGAACCAACAACCCCCCCCCCCCTTCCTCCCATACCACCATACCACCAGCTTCACCATAAGCCTTGCATAGAGCCCTCTCGTGCACAAGAAAATTACTTAGTGTAAGTTATGGGGTTTGGCATGATGCCCAATAAGTCAATGAGCTCTTCCCAGCATCACCTCAACCTCTCTCTAGTATTCAAGGAAAACTGGTCACATTTGTTTATTTTCCCCAATACATTACATAGAGTGTTGAGAGGTATCAAAAGAACACCTCCCTACTCCTGCTAATTATTATAGTTAGTCTACAGTGTTTATAGAGCCATACCAGGCCTGCCATACCTTTTTACATTTTTTCTCACAACCTCTAGCCACATAGTTAGCCTTTTACCCTTTCCAAAAAGCTACAGTTGGGGCTCCTGGCTTCTTCCAATTTAATAGTAAAGAAAAATAGAATACTCAGTAAAGTTCTAAGTGCCCAGTTTGGGACTACTTCGTCCACTAGTCCCAACAGGCAGACTTTCTTTGAGTGTGGTATTGGAACTGACAATGCCTCGGATATATAGAAGGTAACCTCTGCCCAGAACCTATGAATTTGTGGGCATGTCCTGAAAATATGGTCTGCACTGGCCGCTGTGTAAGAGCAACGACAGCATTCGTTAGAAACTGAGGGAAAAATTGCCGCTAATCTGGCTGGTGTAAAATTACTTCTGTGTAGGAATTTGAATTGAATCAGCCTGTCACTTGCTGAAACCAAGTGTTTGAATGGCGTATCCCACATTTCATCCTACCCTTCTCCCTGTATATCTGGCACCAGATCGAAACCCAATTTCCTTTACATCTTAGTAGTGGAGCTGGAGCTGGAGACTTTTTGAATAATTCCTTATAAGATACTGATAGGGTTTTTTTTAAGATCTTCATCTAGCAATACGTTCTCTAGATCCAAGGGGAAGGATTCAATCTTCTCCTCCCTGTATTGTACCTGGTGTGGTACCCGTGTAGCTAGGAAATTCCAATCTACCAGCGGATTCCCAGGTTTAATAGTGGATTTCATAGACAATGTTATTGGGAGGTTGGATTTGGTGCCCCTGTAAAGAGCCAGACGCAGACTTTCATACGACCCCAAGTGCGCCGCCTTCAGCACTGTGGCCGAGTCACTGTCATCCGCCAGGAGCCCTCTTCTGGCGAACACCAATTGACTAGCCAAGTAATACTTATGCCAATCTGGCCAAGCCAAACCTCCCTCACCCCATGGTTCCTGCAATACTTTTATTCCTATTCTAGGTGGCTTAGGAGACCACAGGAAAGCACTCACCAAACCATGTCATTTTTTAAAAACTGTTTTGGGCACCCATGTTGGAGTGTGTCTCAGGAAATACAAGATACCGACAGGATTTCATTTTCAGGAGACTAATTCTGCCTATCAAGGACAAGGGCAGTTTGGTCCATGCCTGGGTTTTCTTTTTCATTAGCGTGAGCAGCGGTAGAAGATTCAGGGGCATATAATCATGAACATGTGCAGTTAGTTTAACTCCTAAACAGGTAAGGGAGGTAAGGGTTAGTATTAGATGCATCTCTGGCTCTCTTATCTATCGGTAGGATGGACGACTTGGCCCAGTTCACCCTTAATCCTGAGAAGTGGGTGAATTTGTTAAAGATATTCAGCACAGCTTCTAGAGAACTCCCCGGTTCTTTAAGGAACAGGACCATAACGTCAGCATATAAAGCTAAGCAATCTTTGATGCTACCTACCCTGTTTGGATTGACCTCCCCAGTTGTCCTCAGAGCTATCGCCAATGGTTCTATCATTAACCACTTGCCGACCACCGTGCGACTATAAGCGGCAACAGCGTGGCTCTGTCCCGCTAACCGCCACTTATAGTCCGTCACTCACATGCACGACGGCATGCTCCCTAAGCGGGGCCATGGGTCGGGTGGACTCGATGTCCACCAGAGACTCGCGATGCCCTGTGACAGAGCCAGAATGGGCAACCGCCGATGTAAACACGACGGTTCCCCATTCTGACAGGCGGCATGTCAGAGATCTACTGATCCTGTACTTGGGATCAGTTAGATCTCTGGTGCCCCTGCCAGCCCAGCCCCCATAAAGTTAGAACACACCCAGGGAACACAGTTAACCCCTTCACTGCCCCTTGCAGGTTAACCCCTTCCCTGCCAATGACATTTATACAGTAATCAGTGGATATTTAAATTTCTGATCGCTGTATAAATGTCATTGGTCCCAAAAAAGTGTCAAAAATGTCTGACATGTCCGCCCCAATATCACAGTCCCAATAAAAACCACAGATCGCCGCCATTACTAGTAACAAAAATAAAAATTGTAAAAACGCCAGAAATTAATTCTCATGGTTTGTAAACACGGCAACTTTTGCGCTAACCAATCAATAAACGCAGATTGCGATTTTTTTTTTACAAAAAATATGAGAAAGAATATAAATCGGCCAAAACCGATGAATACATTTGTTTTTTTATATATTTTTTTGGATTTGTATTTTAGCATCAAGTAAGAAATAGGGTTTTTTTTGCAAAATTGTCGCTCTTTATTTGTTTATAGCGGGGATCAGAAATGATGCAGAGGTGATTAAATACCACCAAAAGAAAGCTCTATTTGTAAGAAAAAAAGGACGCAAATTTTGTTTGGGTACAACGTCGCACGACCGCGCAATTGTCCATTAAAGCAACGCAGTGCCGAAAAGCAAAAAGTGCTCTGGTCCTAAAGTGGGAAATCCTTTTGTTCCTTAAGTAGTTAAGGTAAAAAGAAACAGGAAAAGGGGGCACTCCTGCCTTGTACCCCTCTAGACCGCAAAGAATTGAGAAAGAAACGGCCATAATCTTATCACAACTCTCGGTTTACTGTAGAGTAATGTTATCCATTTCCAAAACCCCGGACTGAAGCCCATTAGTTCCAGCTCCCGAAGCATATAGCCCCAATCTACTGAGTCAAATGCTTTTTCTATGTCAATAGATACTATTACTCTGGATTGTGGATCCTCGTTGGGAATTTGTAGATGTATTGACGGCCTCCCAGAATCGCGCTTCCCGCGCGCCCCCTGGGGCGCGCACACGGGGACATCAGTGACCGTCGGGTCCGGGGGACCCGACTGATCACTGATCGCGGTGAATGGCCGCTGTGAGCGTCCTTTTACCACGTGATCGCGCCATCAAATGACGGCGTGATGACATGTAAGCAAGCCGGCGGAAGCGCCGGCTTTTCTCTCTCCTCTCCGCACCGATCTGTGCATTGCGAGAGGAGAGGGGGGGAGAGAGGATGTGCTGCAGCGCTGTGGGCGATGTGTAATGCCCACAGTGCTGCTTAGTGACAGTTAGCAACCCCAACATCCATCCACCACCCAACCAGCGATCATCACCCAGCCATCCACCACCCACCCAGCCTTCTTCACCCATCCATCCACCCCCCACCCATCCTCACCCACCCATCCATGCTCACCCATCCACCCATGCTCACCCATCCACCTATGCTCACCTATCCATCCATCCATGCTCACCCATCCAGCCATGCATGCTCATCCATGCTCACCCACCCAGCCGTGCTCACCCATCAATCCATCCATGCTCACCTACCCAGCCATGCTCAACCATCCATCCATGCTTACCCATCCATCCATACTCACCCATCCATCCATCCTTGCTCACCCATCCATCCATCCAT
>BLSH010251582.1:1719627-1741657 GCA_018402905.1 Glandirana rugosa
CACCGTGCCTACCCGTGACATCACCGTGTCCACCCGTGACATCACCGTACCTACCCCCCATCCATGGCTCATTTGTGCCTCATTCATGCTCATCCATACCACATCAGTTCTCATCCGTGACACATCCATGCAACTACAGTGCCCATCCGTGCCACTACAGTGCCCAACCGTGCCACTACACTGCCCATCTGTGCCACTACACTGCCCATCCATGCCACTACAGTGCCCACCTGTGCCACTACAGTGCCCATCCGTGCCACTACAGTGCCCATCCGTGCCACTCTACTGCTCATCTGTGCCAATACCCTGCCCATCTGTGCCACTACAGTGCCTATCCATGCCACCACAGTGCCTCACAATAGTGTAAAAGATGGTCAAATTAGATTCTAAATGTATGCCGCTAGAATACATGACGGTGCTCCCTGCATGTTAGGCCTCTGTGTTAGGCTGTGTAAAAGTGTCACACGTGTGGTATCGTCATACTTGGGAGGAGTAGCAGAATATATTTTGGGGTGTCATTTTTGCTATGTACATGCTGTGTGTTAGAAATATTGTATAAATGGACAACTTTGTGTAAAAAAAAATGCGTTTTCATTTTCTTTCCACATTTTCCAAAAACTTGTGGAAAAAATGACATGTTCAAAAGACTCATTATGCCTCCTAGAATATACATTGGGGTGTTTACTTTCCAAAATGGGGTCATTTTTTGGGCGTTTCCATTGGCCTGGTGCTCCAGGACCTTCAAAAGTGCAAGAGGTAGTCAAGAAATTATGTGTGTAATTTATGCTCCTAGAACGCCTGATGGCGCACCCTGCATGTTGGGCCTCTGTATGTGCTCAGGCTGTGTAAAAAACTCACACATATGGTATTGCCATACTCAGGAGGAGTAGTAGAATGTATTTTGGGGTGTAATTTGTGGTATGCATATGCTGGGTATGAGAAATAACCTGTTAACATATGACAATTTTGGGGGGAAAAAAATTAATTTTGCAAAGAATTGTGGGAAAAAATTACAACTTCAAAAAATTCAAAATGCCTCTTACTACTTTCCAAGAAGGGGCCATTTGGGGAGTATTTGTACTTTCCTGGCTTGTTAGAGTCTCAGGAAATGAGATCGGCCGTCAGTACATCAGGTATGATCAATATTCAGTGATTGGCACCATAACTTGTAGACTCTATAACTTTCACAAAGACCAAATAATATCCACTAATTTGTTTGTTTTTTTTACCAAAGATATGTAGCAGTATAAATGTTGGCCAAAATTTATGAAGAAAAATTACTAATTTGCAAAATTTTATAACAGAAACGAAGAAAAATTCATTTTTCTACAAAATTTTCAGTCTTTTTTTAATTATATCGCAAAAAATAAAAAACCCAGCGATGATTAAATACCACCAAAAGAAAGCTCTATTTGTGTGAAAAAAAGGAGGCAAATTTCATATGGGTACAATGTTGCATGACTGAGTAATTGTCATTCAAAGTGTGAGAGCGCTGAAAGCTGAAAATTGGTCTGGTTGTTAGGGGGGTTTAAGTGCCCAGTGGTCAAGCGGTTAAAGTCCATATTCAGGAGAGCTATGGGTCTGTAAGATGCACATTCTAACGGGTCTTTCCCTGGTTTTAACAAAAGTATCATATAAGCATCTAGCATAGATTCAGGCAATTTATTTTGGTCTAAGCAGTGTTCAAAGAGGGTAGATAATGGAAGCTTAAGTGAAAGTGAATTGCAAGCCACCAAAATTGGGTCATGGTTTGACCAAGGCACCGGTAATATAGAAGCCAAGCAGACTCAAGGAATTACACACGTCCATATTTCACAGGTGCATGCTGGGAGTCAGGTAACCAGAAACGCATCAATATGCATATGTGTTTTTTGATGCATTTTTTCAATGGAGCGGTGTAAAAGCAGCCTTAGCGTTTGACTGAACTTCCACTGTAACATGTAATGTAGATGTTTGAATACTTCTGCAGAATAAATGTCAACGTCCAGTGTAGACTGTTGCTGCAGTGTAAAGAAAGCTTATAAAACACTCCAAGCTGTATATAAGGAAAAGGATGACCTATTTTTTATCTACCAAAACATTTGAAAGTGATCAGCCCAAAGTGAACTTATCATGTATATCAATGTGCCCAAACTAACAATATAGTGCAAGTACAAGTAACCTTCATAATCCTCAAGTTCTGTGCACCAAAGGAGCCCCGGGATCCAAGGCACACACGGCTCCCAGGGGCTCAGCTTCATCTGACTTGGAGCTAAGCACCCTCTCCTCTAAGCCTAATTACTCCTCCTCAGTAACTTAAGGAGAACTCCAAGCAAACAAGGATAAACATAACCACTTGCCCTCCTGAAGGTTTTACCCTCTTCCTGGCCATTTTTGCTATACGCCACTGTGTTACTTTAACTGACAATTTTGTGGTTACGCGACGCTGTACCCAAAATTTTGTCCTTTTTTCCTACATATAGAGCTTTCTTTTTGTGGTATTTGATCACCTCTGCAGTTTTTTATTTTTTGCGCTATAAACAAACAAAAAAAACCCTACAATTTAAAAAAAAAAACAATATTTTTTTACTTTCTGCTATAAAACACACACAATAAAAAAATTGTAAAAATCAAATTTCTTTTAAAGAAATTTAGGCCAATATTCTGCTACATGTTTTTGGTCAAAAAAATCCCAGTAAGAATATATTGGTTGGTTTGCCCAAACGTTGTAGCGTCTACAAACTATAGGATATATATATATATTTTATTTTTTACTAGTAACATGCTGTATAGCAGGACTGCGAGAAATGGGACACCTAACTGACACTTTTGATACTTTTTGGGGACCAATGACACTAAGGCCTCATACACACGGACGTTTTTTGACGCCGGCGTTTTCTGGCATTTTTTGCAGCTCTCCATGTTAGTCAATGGCCCCATAAAAACGTCTGCGTTTTTGAGCTCTAGATGACGTCGGCGTTAGTGAGCTGAAACTAGAACCCACAGCCATCGCGTTCTGAGGCTGTAACGTTTTGGCATTTTTTGACGCCGACGCCACAATATGCCAACAAACGCCAACAAATGCCACCTATTATTATACCGGCGTTTTCTGGCGTTTTTTGACGCCGACGTTTTTAGGTTGAAAAATAGCAGAGGGATGATTTTTTTAAAAAAACGGCTATTGACGCCGACGCTCACTAACGCTCAAAAACCCGATGCATAACGCCGAAAGACGCCGACTTTTTTTCCTTGACGTCGGGCCCGAAGTTTTGTTTATTTTTTTAGAAACGTCCGTGTGTATGAGGCCTAATACAGTGATCAGAGCTAGGTTGCGCTTTCTCACTGTGGGGGAGGTGCTTTGACTAGGGGAAGGCAAAGATCTGGGTTGCTGCTTTGCAGGAACACAGGATCAAAGCCTTCCCCGCTGACAGAAACGACAATCTTTCTGGTTTACATAGGCAGACTACCATTCTGCTTGTGTCTCGAACGATCGATGGGACCCACTGATTGGCTCCCAATCACAGCTGGAGCGGGTTGCCGGAGGTGCGCCCCAGACCTAGAAGTGTCAGATCATGTACTAGGTACGTGATCTGGCACAGAGCAGCGGTCCTGCCGCAGTAAATGTACGTGGGGCTGGCGCTAAGTGGTTAAATACATAAAAAGAAGCTGTTTAATCTGTCAATTTGTAATTCTGCCCATCCATTCCTGATATTTAACAGCCAAGCTGCCGCAGTAAACGTACGTGGGGCGGTCGCTAAGTGGTTAAATACATTGAAAGGAGCTGTTTAATCTGTCAATTTGTAGTTCTGCCCATCCATTCCTGATATTTACACAGCCAAGCTGGTGACCTGATTTTTATCCACTGCAGTTAATCAATGTAGCTTCTTTCCAAGCTCTGTCGGTGATTTCACAGTGCAGAAGCAGCAGACTGCTCAGCTCATTCCTCTGCTCTCTCCTCCTGTCAGTATGTTTACTGTCAGCACATGTGCACACAGGACATCTGATTGGTCCTGCATGTATGTGACATATTCATGTAGTTACACAAGCTGTGTTTAAAAATACATTGAATGCTTTTAAAAAAAAAAAGAATAACAGCATTAGTGTTATTTTTACATCTATACCTGAAGTTCAGCTTTAAGAGCTGCGTGCTAATGACATAAGATGGTAAGAGCGTCTGTGAATGTGAAGTGGTGAAATTCTACCTGTAAATGTGTTGTGTGCTCGTGGATGGCAGACAAGTCCCAACCTGAACTGCAAAAAAATGTTTTGACAGATTCACAGACCAGAAATATTTCACACTGAAAACTACAAAAAACATTTAACATTTCTTCCACTATCTCACTCAGGGCACGAGTCATGTATCCCCCTCCCCCCCCCCCCCCCCACATTTTAACAGAAAATTTTAAGAATGAGGAAAATAACATGAAATACATTACTATGGGTTTATTAAGTGCAACAAATCATTTTAAAGGTGTACTCGCTTTGCTACCTGCTCAGGAAAAGTTTTGTCCACCAGGGTAATGCGGCCTTTAGCTTCTCCAACAGATTGGTTACGTAGAGCTGGTTACATAAGGGTTGTGGCCAAAAAAAAATCCAAAACACAAAGTTTTAGCACTGGCTACTTTTATCACCCTTTATATGCCTTTACTTACTCTGAGGCTAACTCTCACAGCTTAGACTCAAAAGTAAAATGCCTCCTGGCATCTGAAGCTGCCCATAGATGGAGTGAAATTTGACCAGTTCAGCTAGGAATGGCTGAATTTTGATCCATCTGTGGTGTTTCTGGCTCAACAGACATCAATCTAATGGTCAACTTCTGTTGAACAAGACTGTTGGAAAACTTTTGCCAATTGGATGCAGCCGCTGAATAGTGTATTCTGACAGCAGAGGAGCCCCGCTGTCAGAATAACAGAAAATTGTAATCATATACTTTCCGTAATTCTCCTTTCCTGGCCTATCCTCACGTCAGCACACAATGGGGTTTACGCCTCTTCTGGAACCCACAGGACCACCTCTTCCTAGAGAAATAAAAGACAGCCCCTCCCCAACTGATGTGTTTGATAACCTAGCCTTTAACAGGGGAGGGAGTCTTATGCTGATGTCAGGATAGGCCAGGAAAGGAAAATTACAGTAAGCCTCTGACAAAAATTTTCCTGGCCCTACCTCATGTCAGCACACAATGGGATATAATTAGCTGAATAAATGGGCAGGAGAGAACACATGGAAGAAATACTGACAATCAAAGAAAAGTTGCTGAAAAAAATAATTTACGTCCCTTATCCCAAACTTCGCAGAACTTGGTGACCACAAGTCTAGCTTGTAAAGTCGAATGAAGGCCACACAAGAACTTAAAGTGATTGTAAATGATCACCTTCTAAAACAAGTCATTCAGTTTAAAATAGAAATGAAAGGCAAAACATTTTTGCATAGATATATAAAAAAAAAAATTCTAAATACCTGTCCTTTTTTTTTAATAAATGGTCACATTCCCTCTGTTCTCAACGTTCCAGACGTGTCAGGACATGTCTGGTCATTGGAGGAGAGTACGCTGAGCTTTCAGCTTAGCAAGAGTACTGACCACTGTGTGCTCTCCTGCTTAGTGTGGACAGTTTTTAATAGGAAAGCAGAGGGACTGACAGGAACACCAGGGATTTCACACAAAAGAAGCAGTACAAAGAGAACAGGATACTTTTCATACAAGTACATGATACAGCAGGCTCATATCAGGAATATGAAATGTTGGGGTAACAAATGCTTTAAGCTAGCCATCTCACATGTATCTTCCATCAAAATCCTGGCATAACTGCCCCAAAGGCTGCCATCCCTGTGGTTTAAGGAGCTTGCATGACTCTGTAGGACCCGATGGCAAAATCAAGATTGTCCGATCCATTTGTGAATTCTGCTTTCTGGCAAGTAGACCATCGTTAACTGCCTGCAAACGGCTCTCCACCCAGCGAAAAGTTTCTGTTTCGAAATGTAACAGGAAAAGACTTTTGATGTCCCCTAGGTGGGCAATGTAAGCTACTACTGTCTTGTTATTAATCACCAACTTCACTCGGGCCCCTTGGAGAAGATCCTGAAAGGCTTGCAATGCTAGGAAAACTGCCTTCCATTTTAGACAGTTGTGTCTGCATTCCACCAGGCTCCAATGCCCTTGCACTTGTCTCAGACTGGAGAGAGGCTGACTGGCATCCGACATCAAAATGATTCCATCTCCTGGGCTGAGAGGCACGCCCCGAAAGAAGCACACCGGTGATGCCAAAATTCCAGTTCTTGCTAAATACATGCAGTCACAAAAACTTTCTGATCCATAGACAGTACATTCCATTGACTGAGGAAGGCAAACTAAATGCTCCCATGTGCCACCTGGCCCAAGCACCAATGGAATGGCCACTGTAAAAGGTCCGAATGAGGACAATGCAATCTCTCGGTGATATAATTGCTGTCTCCATGACTCTTCATACGCAAATTTTTTATTTTAAAAATTTTGCACTTTTAAAAAAAACACTTGACTTATTTGTATATCAAATACTACTCCAAGATCCTCATTAGACTGTGGCCACAGTCTGGAGCTTTCCTCCTGTCACTTGCCTAATTGAGTCCTCCAGTGTGTTACCAAATAACAACCTCCCAGTACAGTATGGGAAATGTTTCAGAAGACTTGTGTGGAAGCTCCATCTGCCCTTAAGTGGAGCAACTCTTGGCTGTGACAGAATGTGTCTGCCCTCATACCAAGTCTATTGAAGCCTTCACCAAAGGTCAGCTGTCAGGCTCAACTCCTTTAGAACGGTGCCAAATCCTGCAGGTTCTACTTTGAATTAAATGCTATTCCTTAATGTTTTAAACATTGACGTTAACACTGTTGCTGGTAGATAGGCCACAGTGTAGACTCTCTACAAGTCTGAGGGCCAGTTGTTCACCACAATTTCCGAGTTGAAAAGTATGATTTTTTTTTTGTCTTGCCTGTGGCCTGCATATTTGCTGTATACTTTCCACTACAGCCTCCTAAATAAAGGCTTTGAAATTTGTGCATCCGCTTCCTTATCCATTGTCACTTGAGGCAATCCATGCAAATTAATTTCCTTTCATGCATCGTGAGTTGGGTAAGGCATTTCCTATTGCGCTGATATAAACGCATGCGAGCCATGACCACGTGAGCTGCTTGAGGAACATGAAAGCTTCCCTGTGTGGGAATCTGAGGAATGCAGATTGTCCTGGTCAGATGACCAGTGGTGGGTCTTATGTGTTCTGGAGTGTTTGCGTTTATGGCTTCTGCTCTTAAAATAATGCAAAACACCATACTTTGCATTCCTTGGGCACTCTTTTAAAAACATGTCCCACGTTGTCTGCTCATACCTTTCCCTAGCCTTCTGTGCCACTGGCAGGTGTGGTGAGCTCATATCTGCAAAAAAAAAAAATGGAGAAAAGCATAATTCACTGTCCCTTTAGGACCCATCTGCTTTGATCCATTAACTTCAGAAGACAAAACCAGTCAGACTGTCAAACCTCCATGAGCACACAGCACAGTAGGGGAGCAAACATTCTTTGCCTTACAAGAGAAAAACTAGCAGGACTACAGAGCGAGAGGGAGAGAAGTCAGCTCCCCTGCTGGCTTCTAAGACTGCACTGTTTCTTGGTGACTGGCGGTCACTACCCCATGCCGCCCCATCCCCCCCCCTCTTGGTGATAGCACTATATATGCACATGGACACGGCTGGTTGCAGACTGATTCCCTGACTTCATATCTGTGATGTCTGCTGTCTGGGTGGTCTGCGTGGTGGTCCCATCCCTGGCTCATTTCACTGTGTCCTCAGCTCCCGCGACAGACGTCCAGGCGGCCTGGCCCATATTGCTACACCGCACATGGCGTTCTTTAAGGATATGTGTGCATCTACCCCTGATGAGTGGGTACTATCCCACGAAACGCGTCGGATTTACAATGATGCCATCTCTGTACTGAAGCTAATTTTTGTATTACCATATGGTCCTTTTATCCATTCCCAATTGTTTTACTTCACGCCATGGCAGATGCTCCACTCCAATTACCAGGCAGAGTGTTCTGCAGTTTTAAATGCATAAACGCATATATGTTTGCTATGCATTTTTTTACTAATTTATTTTGTGATGGAATTATTTTGTTAATCCTGTAAGGTACCTACCTTGCCTTCCAGAACCTTGGAGGGTCAATAAACAATTATTTCTGTACAACCTATAAATGCTCTACTCCAATTATCAGGCAGATGTTCTGTAGTTCTAAACGCATGATGAAATTATTTTGTTTATTATGTATGGTACTTACCTTACTTTCCAGAACCTTGGGGGGCCAATAAGCATTATTTTTGTACAGCGCACATTGGTCAGTGTCCTTATATATCCTCATTTAAAGTCACAACTTCCTTCTCCTTCCTCCTCTGTGGCATCATCTATAGCCGCTCTCATACTGAATACAAAGCCAGGAGAGCAGTGTGGCACACTGCCTATACAAGACAGGAAAAAACCCCATGGGAGAGTCAAATGGTGACATTGCAGAGCTTTCTAACACCACACCTGTACAATATCCGTGCTGTTTAAGCAACATTGCCCGTGGCCTGGCACACAGGGCACACAGTTTAAGGAAGGTAAATCAGAAAATAAAATAAATCAGGAAAAATAAAAGAAAAGCACCCTGTCCCTCCGAGTTCGCGCACAGAAGCAACGTATAGGTAAGTCGCGCCCACAAATGTAAAAGGTGTTCAAACCACACATGTGAGTAATCGCCGCAATCGTGAGCGAGCACAATAATTCTAGTGTAATACCTCCTCTGTAACTCTAAACTGGTAACCTGTAGAAATTTTTAAAGCTTCACCTATGGAGATTTTTAAGTACCGTAGTTTGTCGCCATTCCATGAGCGTGTGCAATTTCAAAGCATGATAGGTATCTTTTTACTCGGCGTGACATCATTTTTCACATTATATAAAAAATTGAGCTAACTTTACTGTTTTGTTTCTTTTTAGTTCATGAGTGTCTTTTTTCCAAAAACAATTTCGTTTGAAAGACCGCAGCGCAAATACTGTGTGACATAAAATATTGCAATAATTGCCATTTTATTCTCTAGGGTCTCTGCTAAAAATATGTATATAATGTTTGAGGGTTCTAAGTAATTTTCTAAGAAAAAATACAGATTTTAAGTTGTAAGCAACAAATGTCAGAAAAAGGCTCAGGCATGAAAGGGTTAGGATAAGTTCACAAGTAGGGTCCTTTCACACGAGCCGAGCCCGTTTTGACTGGCTCCGCTGCTCAGCGGGGATCCGTCCGTTGATCCCCGCTGAGCCGGCGGATAACAGGACCGTCTCTGCACTCTGTGCAGAAACTGACCTGTCAGAGCTCCGCTCTCCTCTATGGGGGATTGGATGAACACGGACCGTCTGTCCGTGTTCATCCGATCCGATCCACCAGATGGATGGAAAATAGGGTTTCCATCCGTCTGTGTTTAGCGGAATGAAGCAGATCGGATGTCAGCAGACATGTCACTGCTGACATCCGTCACTCCATAGAGGACAATGGAGCGTCCGTCTGAAAAATTGACAGGAGGACCTGAACGGTCCGTGCATGTGAAAGGGGCCTTAAAAAATATATATAAATGAACATTTTTTTGCAGGTAAAATAAAGTGCATTTATTTATTTATTTGGAGACTGTAAAGCATTGCTCAAGTGATCAGCATTTCGGCTGGTGCCGTGCAGATCTCCTGCAGATCTGTCATTGCATCTGCGTGCCCCTATATCCCATACAGGCAAGCAGATACACTGTCAAGAATAACCAATGAACTAGCACATCGCTCCATAGTTCAGTGAGAACTACAAACGCACAGCTGTAATGGATGTCCGGGGCATTTAGCTCATTCATAGAGCCGTGTGAATGAATGATGTGGCCATGTGGGCGGAGCCCCACACAGCAGCGCTGATTTCAAAAAGTGACAGCGACTTGCAGTCACACGGGGTAGGGATCAGTGTCTGCAGCACTGGGAACATGTTACATGTTCCATTCTAAAAATGGGTGGAACATGTAACATGTTCCCAAAGGTGAACTTATCCTTTAACCACTTCAGCCCCAGAAGGATTCCCCCTCAATGACCAGGGCATTTTTTTACAATTTAGCACTGCGCTGCTTTAACTGGTAATTGCGTGGTCAGGCAATGCTGTACCCAAATGAAATTTGCTTCCTTTTTTTCCCCACAAATAGAGCTTCTTTTGGTGGTATTTGATCACTTCTGCTTTTTCTATTTTTTGTGATATATACCAAAAAAAAACGCAAATTTGGAAAAAAAAAAATATACTTTCAACTTTTTGTTATTAAAAAATACAATAAACGCAATTGAAGTCATACATTTTTGCCAAAATGCATTCAGCCACATGTCTCGGGTAAAAAAAAAGTCAATAAGCGTATATTTATTGGTTTGCGCAAAAGTTATGGCGTTTACAAACTAGGGTACATAGTTTGGAATTTACGCAGCTTTTATTTTATGACTGCCTATCTCATTTCCTGAGGAGCTATAATGGAAGGGGCAGTACAAACCCCCCAAATGACCCCATTTTAGAAAGTAGACACCCCAAGCTATTTGATGAGAGGCATGTTGAGTCCATGTAACATTTTACTTTTTTGTCACAAGTGATTGAAAAATGACAAAGAAAAAATTGCTCAAAATTGTCACTGAAATTATATATTGCTCACACATGCCATGGGTATATGTGGAATTACACCCCAAAATACATTCTGCTGCTTCTTCTGAATAAGGAGATACCCATATATGTGAGACTTTTGGAAGTCTAGCCGTGTACAGGACCCCGAAAACCAATCAACGCCTTCAGGACTTCTAAGGGTGAAAATGACTGATTTCACTACTCACTACCTATCACAGTTTTGGAGGCCATGGTAGCACATAGAGGCCAAATAACACAACCCCCCCCCCCCCCAATGACCCCATTTTGGAAAGTAGACACTCCAAGCTATGTGAGAACCACGTTGAGTATTTTGCAGATCTCGCTTTTTGTTACAAAGTTTTGAAATTTGAGAAAAGAAAAAATACATTTCCTTTTCTTTCTTCATTTTCCAAAACAAATGAGAGCTGCAAAATACTCACCATGCCTCTTAGCAAATACCTTGGGCTGTCTACTTTCCAAAATGGGGTAATTTGGGGGGCTTTTGTACGACCTTGACATTTCAGGGCCTCCAAAACCGTAATAGGTAGTGAGAAGTAAAATCAAGATTTTACGCCCTTAGAAAGCCTGAAGGAGGTGATTGGTTTTCGGGGTTCTGTACGCCGCTAGGCTCCCAAAAAGTCTCACACATGTGGTATCCCTGTATTTTGGTTGTAATTCCACCTATACCCATGGCATGGTCGAGCAATATATCATTTAGTGACAACTGTGTGTAAAAAATATAAAATATTCCACGCCTCTCAGCAAATAGATGGGTTTCTACTTTCCAAAATGGAGCCATTGGGGTTTTTTTTTTGTTTTTTTTTTGCAATCTGGGCATTTCATGGCCTCCTAAATTGTGATAGGTAGTGTGGGGTGAAAGCATAAGATTACGCCCTTAGAAATCCTGAAGTCGGTGATTGGTTTTCCGGGTCCTGTACGTGGCTAGATTGCCGAAACGTCTCACACATGTGGTATCCCCGTACTCAGGAGAAGCAGCAGAATGTATTTTGGGGTGTAATTCCACATATACCAATTGCATGTGTGAGCAATATATCATTTCACTGACAACTTTGTGTAATTTGTTTTATTATTTGGTCATTTTCAATCACTTGTGACAAAAAAATGTAATATTCCATGGATTCAACATGCCTCTTAGCAAATAGCTTGGGGTGTCTACTTTCCAAAATGAGGTCATTTGGGGGGGGGGGGGGTTACTGTCCTGGCATTTTATGCCCAACATCACCACTCTTCTAACTACTTGAACCACCAAGTCTTTTCTGACACTTTTTGTTTACATGAAAAAATACTTTTTTTTGCTAGAAAATTACTTTGAACCCCTAAACATTATATATTTTTTTAAAGCAGAGTCCATACAGATTAAAATGGTGGGTGTTGCACAAAGTATTTGCACAGCGATTTTTCAAATGCAATGTTTGGGGGGAAAAAAACACTTTTTTGAGTTTTAATGCACAAAAACACACTATATTTCCCAAATGTTTGGTGAAATATAAAAGATGATCTCATGCCGAGTACATATACACCAAACACGACATGCTTTAAGAATTACACACACCCACGCAGCGGCGACAAACTATATACATTTTTAAAAGCCTTTAAAAGCATTTACAGGTTACCACTTTAGATTTACAGAGGAGGTCTACTGCTAGAATCACTGCCCTTGATCTGACATTTGCGATGATACCTCACATGCATGGTGCAATTGCTGTTTACATATGACAGACCGACGCTTGCGTTCACCTTTGCGTGCATTCACGGGGAGACAGGGGTGCATTTTTTTTTAAGTTATTCATTTTGCTTTTTATTTTATTTTTACACGGTCCCTTTCATTTTTTTTTTTTCGTTATCACAGGGAATTTAAGCATCCCCTATGATAAAATAGGTAGTGTCGGATATATGTATATATTTTTTTAATTTGGGGTCTATTAGACTCTAGATCTATCCTCAGCCCTTAAAGCATCTGACCACACCAAGATCGGTGTGATAAGATGCTTTCCCAATTTCCCAATGGCGCTGTTTGTATCCGGCAAAACTGAAGTCATGAAATGCCCATAGCCTCCGGTTTCTTAGGCAATAGAGATGACTGGAGCCATTCTAGTCTTTGATCAGCTCTATGGTTAGCTGGCGGAACTACCGGCTGCATTCTCATGTTCCCCGGTGGGACAGGAGAGCCTGAGAAACCACTCAAAGACCAGCCACATACTAGTACATCGCTGGTCCTTGTTAGGCATATGTTGTAATGTTCTTTTTATTCATGCAGCCTGTGGGTTAAATGAAAACAAGAATCAATCAATTGGTGGGTACACCCTGCATCCACCCACTTCTAATGATGGGCATATCACCGTTCTAAAAATATATACCGGAGCATAGGGGCAATCCGCCACAATTTCCACCCACTGCCTCTATGCTCTGGTATATATGCTCTTTTTTAACTGTGGTGGTGAAATCACTTCCTACAGCGCTGGAGTCGCTGATTTACGTTTGGTGGGAGCGGAGCAAACGCTGTTGCTGTCACCATGAATAAATCAGTGCTGCAGCTGAATGGCGTACCTGAAAGCAAAAAACTATTAATAAAACACAGTAAACAGTAACAAAAAAATTACATAACAGCAAAAAAAATTATAAAACACAGCAACAATAAAACATTACAGGTAAGCAGTAACATACAAAAAGAATTACATACCTGCA
Source organism: Glandirana rugosa (assembly GCA_018402905.1). Taxonomy (NCBI): domain Eukaryota; kingdom Metazoa; phylum Chordata; class Amphibia; order Anura; family Ranidae; genus Glandirana; species Glandirana rugosa. The sequence goes on from BLSH010251582.1 coordinate 1,732,991, forward strand.
AAGAAAACATGACAAACAGTAACAAAACATTACAGGTATGCATAAAAAACTGTAACAATAGAGAGAGAACAAGAGAGAAAACAATAAAGAGAGAAGAACAAGAAACTGACGACTGTTTTTGGCTTTTTTTATTTTATATTTATTTTGGTTTTTAGAAACAAATTTTTGTTTTAAATTTTTTTTTTTTGTTACTTTTTTTTAACAGTAACAGTAGGTACGGGTCTCTCAAAATGCGGTGACATTTTTGGAGATCCTATGAAAATGTGCTCTATTCCTGTGTAGTGCTGAACCCTGGTATGGTAGCGCTGGAAACAGTCACCAGGCTGTTCAGGACAGGAGGGACAATAAAAACCGGTGTCACGCCTGTATCCGCGTCATCTGCAGACACATCTTTTTTTGGGGGGGGGGTGCGTTTGGTAGGGGTACCAGGGATGGCATGTTGAAAATGTCGCACATGCAACCAGCTCACTGCATTTGGATTGGGAAGATGGGGTGCAGCACCATCTGGAAACAGAAGGGCTGTGACGATCTCTTGCTGGAATTTAAGGAAGGATCCAGTCCGTCCTGACGCTTTGTGTAGCACATAAGCAAAGCCATTTGGAATAAGTATACAGCCACGTTTTTGTACCAGCATCTGGCCTTACAGGCAATTAGGTACAGCGCCAATAACTGGCCATTGGGGTCTACCCCTCCCACATTAAGATTATATTCGTGGACACAGAGGGCTTCTCCACAACACCAGTTACTATTTGAATTTGGACAGCCTTGTCTGCGTGAAGGGAGGGAAGAACAAAAACATTCTTTGTATCCCTCCACTACACCGCTAGCAAATGACTACATCTCAAGCAGGCTCTCTCCCCCCGTCTAAGTCGGGATTCTACCAGCCATTGGGGGAAGCCCCGCGATTAGACCGCACTGTGCCACATGCGCCAATTCTAGAATCAAAAAGGTGACTAAAAAGTGGCACGCTTGTGTAGTAATTGTCCATGTTCAAATGGTACCCCTTTCCAGATAAGGGGGACACCAAGTTCCACACAATCTTGTCAGCGATCCCTATGTAGACCGGGCATCCGTGGGGCTCCACGTGACTATCTTTTCCCCATTTTGAAGGATTATATGCAAGTAATTGGGCATACAATGGTTATAAGGGTCCGGGTTCTGCCCTGGAGTATCAATGAAAAAAAAGTTTGTGAAAAATGTCATTTTTAAATGAGCAGTGATTTTTTGATTTTTAAAGTGAAAGCATAAAAATGAAAAAATCCTTCCAATATAGTGCCTGGCCATTTTCCCTGCAAGCTGCCTTTATTTTGCTCAAGCATTGACACCTTTCGTCCACTATGTATCTGCTAGGAGATACATAGTGGACGAAAGGTGTCAATGCTTGAGCCTCCATTCTCAGTGATCTCACCATTCAATGTCTGAAGTCTCCCCCCTACCTCCCTTCTCTTTCCTGCCTCTTAATGAGCATTTGGAAACGTGACCATTCATCTTTCTATCGTGGAAGGAGTTCCTGGCAGTGGTGGAAACATTCTATGATGATGTGACACTGATCCTTGAGGCGTGCATTACTTTGTAATTTGGTGAGTTTATTCACTCAGGGGGGGTTGAACCTCCCCTGTATTTCTCACGTGGTGTGGTGACGGAAACAAGTCTGTGGAACCCCATTCACCATTTACACATACAGTGGACTGTTGGATTTATCTGTCTTATTTATTGATTTATCCATTAGCGCTGCTTGCATCGTTCTGGGACTGATTTTCATATGATGCTGTGGATTTAGTAATAGGTTTACAGTCTCTGGCAAGTGACAAATGGGCATTAGCGGCGATGTATTGACCAGCATACAAATTGCTTTGGTCCACAATAGATCTATTGAGATCTTCGGTGAAAAACAGTGAATAAAAATCAAGGGCCATAAAATCAACTGTTTCCACCTGAATTCCGGGTTAGCCAGTGAATGGGAAGTATGGGCACTACATCAGTGGTAGGCTGTCAATTAGGGCTTGCAAGTGCATCAGGAAGGGCACTATGGGAGTAAAGCATTGTGGGATTTGTAGTGTGGTAAGAAGAAACAGTCAGCAGACTCTGGTATGAAGGACTCCATTTCCCATAGGGTTGTGCTGCGCTGGAGGCTTCTGGGAGGTGCAATGTTTTGTGGGAGAACTTATATAAATGGAAGGAGGAGCTGGCTCCAGTCTCTTGGGGAGATCAGTGAGGAGTCCTATATGCTTCTGTGACTGGAGCTAGGCCCGCAGCCTACTTACAGCGTTCCAGCCGACTAAATTTTCTGCAAATCACCCGGCTAGCTGCCAGTCTCCAGCAACACAGTGAGTGGCCAGCGGAGCCATCCTATTCTTATATGAGTCTGGATTGAAGCCGCAGCAGCCACCACAGCAGTCACATCTGTCAATCCAGGGAATTGCAAGGAGTGCAGTGGATGCTATCTACCTCCCAGGAGCAAGCAGTCAGTTTGAACTAACGGTCCCAGCATTACCATCATTTTCATCTGAGTGCTGGATCGTTTGTCTACATCCAGTCCTTTGGTTTTGGTAAGCGGGCTCAGGCCCACATATAAGAGTACTTATACTGGGTTGCCGTTTGTGACCAGTTTAAGAAGTCAGTGATCACTGAAAGGCTATTTAGTTTAGTGGAATTTAACCTCTTTTGTGCCTCATTTCAAGGATTAGAAGGATGTGTTCTCAGTTACCTAATTTTGATAGCCGGCAGAAGATTGCTTGAACTTTACAAGACAGGATTGCTGCAAATACATCTGCTCATCCTTTCCCCAGTCATGTACTCAGGGCTATTTACTTGGTATTACTTCATCTCCTAAGAACTCTCAAAGCTAGAACAGGAAAATTGAAATAGAAATTCAGAGTTATCTAGTGTGATTATACAACACTAATTTAACTGCTAATTGGAATATTTATGTTTCATATGTGCCTTTTATAGAACATTGTCATTTGTGTTACAATTCATTGAGTGGTACCAATTTACCCTTTGAGTCATTTATTTTTGTATAGGGTCTTACTGTATTATTTTTCTCCTGATTTTCAGTAAATAATACTAAATCACCTTTATCTCAGTGAACCCCTGGGTATTTTTTAAACTCAATTGAAGGAATTATATCTTGCAATTATTATTGTTTTGGAGAATACAGTGAGTGACAGAAGTTACCAAAGTAAATACTCCTTTTGTTCACCAGAATTATAAGGTTAACTTGCGAATGTGAAGGATTGTTATATTTATGTCAACAATTTCTGTTAATCCATATTTCTTAGAGACGTGGCCTATATGTTTGTTACTTAAAGGTTGTCATTTCTTGCAGAAATAAGAGTTAAGTAAACATTTCTAACTCTAACTGTGTTGTGGTTTCCATTGCTGAAAGTGTGTGCTCCTCAATGGAACATTGCAATATGAGTGAACCCAGAGTGTCAGGGGTGGTGGGGGACTCTCATTATGGGGAGACCCAAGGGGGAATTGATTCTTTAAGCAACCCTCAAGAGGGCAGCGCTACACTGCTAATGCCGCATTTTTTAGAACAGTAATCTACTGGGGGTGCCAATATAGATCTGATCAGACTGCACACTGTTATTGCTGGAGCATCTGCTATGGAGGGCACTGGTGTTGTGGCTTCTCTGGATGCTGAGAAAGCCTTTGACTCGGTGGAGTGGGAATATTTGTGGCTGGTTTCCCTAAATTTGGCCTAGGACCTAACTTTATCTCTTGGCTGCGTCTGCTTTATGAGGCTTCAACAGCTAGGGTCCATACCAACGACATATTGTCTGCTCCCTTCCCCCTCCACCGAGGCACTAGGCAGGGCTGTCCTCTTTCTCCGGCCCTCTTCTAGCTGGCAATTGAGCCAATGGTGGTGCTCCTGCGGGCTTCTGAGGAAGTGAGAGGGATTTAGTTCCCCCCATTAGTTGAGAAAGTATTGTTATACGCTGACGATACGCTCCTGTACCTTCACGATGCCCACCAGTCGTTGATAGCTGCCCTAGCCATCATTAGCTGATTTGGCTCATTCTTAGGCATCAGGGTCAACTGGGAGAAATCGCTCCTGTTCTCTCTGACTGATGGGACCCCCTCGGTTAACCTGCAGGTTCCCCTCAAATGGGTACCGAAATTTAAATATTTGTGTGTTCATGTTCAGAGAGAACTAACATGTTACTTAAAAGTCAATCTATATCCCATTCTCCAGCAGTTTGTCCAGCGATGTTCGTGTGGAGGGCCTAGCCCTTGTCTCCAGTGGGAAGAGCAAACTTAGTTAAAATATCTTACCTCCCTAAATTTCTTTATATTTTTCGCCATACTCAAATCCCCATCCCAAATTCCTTTTTTGTTAGACAGGACCAGGTCATCACATCATTCATATGGCTTGACCCCCAGAGTGGCTAAGGCAACGCTGCAGCTTTCATTAACGGTGGGTGGTCTATCTCTCCCAAATTTCAAAAAATATTATTGGGCAGCGGTGCTGGTTACTGTGAGGCGGTGGTTTGCACAAGATATAAATAACCCAGTGGTGAATCTGGAGGCTGCCCTGTTAGGCTCCTACTCCAAACTTAGTAACCTGGTATACAGAGGTCCGAGATATAGACCACAGATCACCATCCCTATGAAAACAACGATTGTGGATTGTGGAGACAAGTTTCCTCACAATGAAATGACCCTGATACGGTGTCCCAACCTGTCCCGTTGTGGGGTAGCCCCCTTTTACACCATTTCAGATCTATTCTGGATCCGCAGATCTGGGCTAGGTACGAAATTCAGTTGTTGAAGCATATTATGCCTGAAGGATGCCTCCTCTCATTTACAGAGTTGAAGAGCAAATATAAGCTTCCTCCCTGGATGTTCTTTAGGTACCTACAGCTCAGACATGCCGCCAGGGCACAGTTTCCTACTGAAATAGTTCTTGCTTCGCACTCGGTTGAATCCCTTCTCACAGCTGCTAATATTGATCGGACGTTGTCCTCCCTTTATTTGAGACTTACCTGACGTGAGGACTCAAAAATGCTCAAACTGTTTGAATTGTGGCACCAAGACATACCAGCCTTGGTGGAGGATGATACAATGAACAATATATCCCACTTGTAAAATCTGTGAGCCCTTGGTGAAGGACCGACATCTTACGCTGTGAGGTGTTGTTGATCTCCCCCAGTGTGATATTGTAGGGTTTGGACTGTTCTAATGGTGGTGAGCGTTCTTACAACTAGAAAGTAAACAACTGATATGTCTTTGGTAGTGCCTTGAGGATGATGGCCTCTGGTCCCTCCCCTCCCTGTACCCCCCCACCCTCCCGCTCCTGCTGTCCTCCTAGTAGTTCCCTTGATGTTCTACGAAGGGCCTCTTACAGAGGCAGAGGAGGCATTTCATTCACCAGGACCGATCAGCAGGTGCACACCAAAAATAATTGGCCTGTGCTTGTAGATTGAATGGTCCTGTAGCAAACTCGACCATTGCAGCCCCGGTGGGGGCTTGTGCGCGTCCCCCCTACCACGGCCCTGACGCCGTTTATAGACTGTTTTGCGTTATGCTGCCACATTGCAGCAGTAAATGTACGAGACGCAGTAGGGAAGGGGTTAAAGTGGATCTTCACTGCATCTGAGCACCACAAACCAAAAACACTATTTAATTATTTTTAATATTTAGAGCAAACTCCCCCATCCATCCATGTCTCCATGCTTTATTTTGTTGAGAAAAACAACCCCCAAGCATTTCTGCCCATTACTATCTTGAGTAAGGGCAGATGATTTATGTAGCATTTACTTCCATCTGCCCCTAGCTCAAGCATGCATGCAGGAGAGTGTGCTTAGCAGAGAAAACTGCTTCTCCCTTCCTGAAAGCTCCTGGGATGTACGACATCATTTGCCTAGGCAAGAAACCAGGAAGTAATTAAAGAAATGTTTTCAGGCTTCTTTGATGTCCTGTGCACATGGGTGGCAAAGCAACGACACCCCCCACCCCCGGATGGGTAGCTTATCAAACCGGTGATCAGTGCAGCAATCCCGACCTTCATCCTGCCAGCCAGCAAGGAGACTGAGAGCCGAGAGGGACAGATGCACAGCTGCTTCCAGATTGGCCAGGAGGAGAATCAGGAAGACAATAGCAAATGTCAATTCGCTATTGTCACACACTGGGTTGGCTCAGGGCGCAGTGACCTGCGCCCCTAGCCCACCCTTTTTTGAAGCCAATTAGAGCCTCAGGCTCTAATAATGTACTTCAAAAAAGGCACATTGGAATCCATGCGTCCGGCACCCTGTATGTAGAATAGGGGGCCAGACGCGTGGATTCGAGGGGCGTCGCCTGTGCACCCCCTATAGACAGGCCACCACTGCTCCCTATCCTCCACTGATGCAGCTCACATCTACGCGAGCAAGCAGAGCCATAACTTTTGGTCACATGCTCTGCTCTATGTGCACTACAATTCCACAGAGCTGAATGTGTCTGCATAGTGCTGTCTATTTTGGGGGCAAGCGAGAGAGGGTGGCTACATTCACATACACAAGGGGGCATGCAGAACAAACGTATACACGCTGGAACAGAAGGTCTGAGAATAGCAGGAAAAAAAAATTGCATTTGAAAGATGAAACAAACTAAAAGAGAGATAGAAGGTGCATTTTACATATATTTATACATATTGCATTTGTTTTATTTTATGAAAATGTGAGTTTAGTGTTACTTTAAGGTATGCTAAAGTGATTTCTCACCCTGTATTATTGTATACCATGAAAGTATGCCTTTAAGTGACCTTTGCCATTTCTCTTGCTTTTCCTTCTCACAGTACCTGTGCATAGAAGCTATTTATTACTACCTCTCTCCTGTCTCGGCTCTGTAGCAATTCCTAGATAGCTGCTGTAAAAACTCTGTGTTAAAACTTTCCTCCCTTTGAAAGTCTGCTTTGCTGTCTCAGTGTTTGTACTGACTGGATACAGTGATATCGTGCCTCCATTCATCATGGTTGGAATAATTATTTTAACCCTGGAAAATACCTAAACAAAGATGGCTATGTCTTTCTGGAGAGAAAAGCAGATGAAGGCATTGTCATGGGGAGTGCTGTGATCTCTGTGATAGGTAATAAATAATTGGAAGTGTTATGCTGACACAATACTCAGAATGCCTGGGCCAAACATGAAACCCCCCCCAGAGTAGTACAGTGTCAGTATGGTAACAATGAACTATGATGACAGGATGTAAAAAAAAAAAAAATTAATTATTTTTTACATACTGTCACCAGTCAGTACTCATGATCACTGCCACACCAGTCATATGAAGACGCTGTACTGCCCTGGTGACAGTACGTAAAAAAAAAAATTGTGAAAAAAACGTCAAATATGTGGATACTAGAAACCGATACCTTCAGGTTCAAATCAGGGGGAATCCCGCTGACAGCTGAAATGTATACAAAAGAATGCCCACTATTATCGGTTGTTAAGGAACAGGGCCACCATGTCCTTAACAACCAATGGCGTTACAGCTGTCTCCCTCCTGCTCTTCTCCCTCCGCTTTCTAATGGCTTTAATTGCTTTTACCCCTCCCTTCACCACTCCCCGTAAACTTTCCCCACTCACCCGTAGGCTGAGACAAGGGCCACCATCAGGGGGATACAGCCAGTAAGGGCCCAGGTGTCCGAGGGGCCCGGACCACGGGTCACAACCCGGGCCATCTTTAACACATGGCAGCTGCCGTCAGAGCGGACCGGCTGCCAGTATGGAGAGGTGGGGTGGATCCCACATGTGTGCAGATTGGGGCACGCTTTCAGGCAGGCATTGCTCCGGTCAGGTACTGTGCGGGGTGGGTGAGGTCAGTGGAGGGCCCCATGGAGGAGGAGGTCAGGGTGGAGGAGCCCACCCCGCTCTTTCTTGCAGCTGCCATCGGAGAGCCTGGCTGCACAGAGGGAGAACCGGGTTAAGTCACTGTCCCTCGGGCCACTGTACTGCCCGTAAAAAGGTCTGCACCAGCGATGAAGAGAGGAAACCATCTCATTGGCCAGTTCAGGAACAAATAAACTGCAGGATGCCGGGTTAACTGGTAGATGAAGCACTGCCCTGCACGTGTCACTGCCAGTAGTGACGGTGGTCTAAAGAACTCGGGGATCAAGGTGAGTCCAGTGACAGGAAGGATACGTTTTTTTGCACACTGACATGACCGCTCTGTCCACCGCACAGCCCCTGAATGCAAACAACTCCTCTTCCATGTGACCGGTCACTGGCCCGACACCCGGAGACATCACAGGTTATCCTGAATCACACATAGGAGCACAGAACACTTCCGTCCCTTTCTCTCTATCTCCCATCTTCCACCCCTCTCCCTCCCCCCTCTCTCTCTTCCCCCCTCCCCATTTACTTCTCTCTCCCTCCCACCTCTCTCCATCTCCCTCTCTCCCTCCTCCATCCCTCTCCCCCACTTTCTCCCCCTCCTCCATCCCTCTCTCCCTCCCCCTCTTTCTCCTTCATCTCTCTCTCTCCCCCTCTCTCTTTTCCTTCTCTCTCTTTCCCCCATCCCTCTCTCCAACACCTTTCTCTCTCCCTCCCCCTATCTCTCTCCCCCCTCTCTCTTCTCTTCTCTCCTCCCTTCCACTCTATCCCCCCTCTCCTTCACCCCTCTCCTACCCCCCGTCTCCCACCCCTCTCTCTCTTCCCCCTCACTCCTCTCTCTATCCCCCTCTTC
>BLSH010251582.1:1775241-1809866 GCA_018402905.1 Glandirana rugosa
TTTTTTGTCTATTGTCGTATCCTCCTCTTTTAGGTTCCTCATTGACCTACAGGAGAGGGAATAGAGACATGTGTCTTGTATTTCAATGGGAAAGTACCAACTTGACATGTCTCAAAACACATTAAAACGGTGTCGTGGGGTCCCTTGATTCTGTGTACAGAGATAAGGGAGAGGACATCCAGTTACTCCTTGGATTTTCTCCTCCTATGCTGTTATCTGTTTTTTTGCTAGCAAGTGAAAGCTGTCTAAGCTGCCTGCCATGTCCTACCAACCGATGACATCATCAGTTGCTAAGGGAAAGTTGGGCGCCCTGCACATCTTTCAGTTTTGCTGGCAAAATACAGATAACAGCATAGGAGGAGAGAGCCTGGAGGAGGAACGGGATGTGCTCTTCCTTATCCTCTGTACCCAGATCTTAACACAGTTACCCTGTAAATAGAAAAAACACATAGGAGATAATAGGGCTGCACACCCCAAAAATGTTACAGAATAGGATAGTTCCCCCAAGGGGTTTTTTTTAGCAGCAGAATAATTAAGCAATAATGATGATTTTAATAAAAAGTCTTTATTTATTGTACAAAAATAAATTTTAAATTCACAAGTTTTTAAAATATGAACTCTGGTTACGCAGTTGTAGGACATAATCCATCAAGCATAACAATAATGACAATATATTGTGGTTGGCATTTTTGATTGTTTCGCCCCATGGTGTCATTATTGTTATGCTTGATGGTTTATGTCCTACAACTGTGTAACCAGAGCTCATAAATTAAAAAACTTTTATTTAAATTCTAGTTTTGTACAATAAAAACTTTTCATTAAAATCATCATTATTGATTACTTACTTTGCCCTCAACACAGTAACTCTTTTATGGTTGGACTTTACATGTTTCTTTTGCTGCATCAAGGGCGGGGTAGGGTTGTGCTGGGAAAGGGATTGTGTCAGGAGGGGGGATTTGTTCTAGGAAGGGGATTTTAGAGGGTTTATTTGTGCTAGACAGATGGATTTTTTTTGGGGGGGGGGGGGTGGTTGTGTTAGCAGGGGTGACGGGGGATATTTACAACCTACTGATTACCTAACTCTGCCTTACAAACTACATTTATGGACTTTTCACACCAGGTGCAGTGTGGTAGAATGTGTTAAATTGCAGGTTTTCCCGCACCACACAAATATGTATTTTGATTTACTTGTGTCCCTCATGGTAAGCTGTACTGCATTGCCTTACTCCCTTCCCTTCAATAACATTATACACCTGAGGTATCCCAGCATAGATAGATAACAGCTAGATAATATGCCAGATTGCTGCTTGCACATCTCAATTATCTCTTTATGGACAACTGCTGTATATGCGCTTGTTTCTGCCAAGCATACATTATATGGCCAAAAGTATGTGGGAACCCTTCCAAATTGTGGTTGCACCAAACTAGCTCCCTAAAGCCATGGTTTGCTGAGTTTGGTGTGGAGGAGCTCAAGTGACAATAAGCCCTGACCTCAACCCTACTGAACACCTTTGGGGTGAATTGGAATTCTGTCTACGTCTCCTCATGCAACATTAATACTTGACCCCACATATACTCCTTTGGCCCAAAGGGGAAAACTTTCCGTAGACACAATCCAATGTCTGATGTGTGAAAAGCATTCCTAGAAGAGCAAAGGCTATTATAGCCATAAAGGATGGGTGGCAACTCCATATTATTGTGAAGGGGAAAAGAGGTTGGCAGCACTCTAGGTGTGCGATAAAACATCCAGTCTTTATTTGAATAGATGTACAAACAATCCATAAATATTCTTACATGTCCAAAGATGAACAGACAGAGGGCAGGCAGGCAAAAGATCAATGCGTTTTGCGAAATTAAATTAGCTTAATCATAATCTGATTACGATTAAGCAAATTTAATTTAAGAATATTTATGGATTGTTTGTACATCTATTCAAATAAAGACTGGATGTTTTATCGCACACCTGGAGTGCTATCAACCTCTTTTCCCCTTCACCATTGATGCAGTTCACGGACTGGACGTGCACTCAAGGAAAGTGATACCAACCAGCCTCACCTGGAGCGGTCAAACTCTTTGTATTACATCAGAACTCCATATTATTGCCTATGGTTTTGAAATGAGATGTCCAGGAAGCTTAGATGTCCACAAAAGTTTGACCATATCATGTATTTACTTATTTCCTGCAGTCATGAAACATCTTTACATCACATACTGCATAGACCCCGTCACACTAGTCCCTGTCAGCAAAGGAGCTTACAATCTAATGTCCCTGCAAGACTCTTAGTTAGATGCTAATGTACCTACCAGTGCTTCATAGAATATGGGAGCAACCAGAGCACTGAGCCCTGACTAGGCATTCTATGGTTTGTAGCTCTTCATTGGTCAGAGGGAGTAAGGTGGCCTGAGACTACTCCAAGTCATGACCATTTGCAGAGATTTATCAGGGCTGACTGCTGTCCAGTGCTCACCACACGTCATCAGCGCCTTAAATCTACAGCTCTCAGCACCTTTCACTAAAGATGTCAGTTGTCACCCGCCAAGTTACACAGAGAATATGAAATATGTAGCCCCTTCCCCCAGCTTATACAAATACTTCAGTGCTGAGTCCCGTCTCTGCTCACATAACCTGCCCAAAAATGTCAATATTTCAGGTGAGTGCGCGTGCTACAACAAGAGCTACGGAGCTTATGGAGTAAGAAAAGGCAGTTTTCTCTTTTTACTATAAAATAACTCAACACAAATAAAGTGTATATAAAGTAAAGTTGTTTTTTTTAGTTATAGATAGAGTGTGGAAAGATTGGACCCATTTCAATCTTTTTATTGCTGTTTGTATCCTCACTGAGGAGAATAGCCCTCTCTGTATTTCCTGTTGACCATTCTCACTAAGACAGAAGGAGGGGAGAATAAAAGTTGTCCCCAAAGCATGAGTAAAGGACAAATCCTCCAGTCAGGAAAACTGTTCCTATGACAACTATCTAAGAGGGCATTTCCCTCACCGTGGAAAGATTTTCTCTTATTTACTGTAGTGTCTACAGGACAGGAACTGAAGAGAAATCTCTGCAGGACAGAGACATAATACAAAAATGGCAGATAGGGGTTTTCATCCTTCCTTATGCTATCCAAAGTAGAACTATAGGCAAAACTTTTTTTTCCTTTTGAATTTAGTAAGGGAGGATTATAACCCCTGCAGGGTTTATTTTTGCCCTCTTTGTTCCAATGGTGAGATTTACCTTCACTTCCTGTTCCATAGCCAAAATAGGATATGAGAGGAAATCCCTGCAAAATGCAAATTAAGGGAATCTCTTGGGGGCCCCCATGTCACTAAAACTAGTGTCCCCATTGGAAGATTTCCCCTCTATTACTTTTCTGGGGCAACCCAAAATTTGGGATTTACTTTCACTTTCAATGACAATGGTAAACAGGACAAATAGAGAGGGTGAATGGTCCTAATGGGGACATAGACAGCAATATAAACTGACAGGAGTTCCAATCCCTCTCCCCTCTATTAACAGAATTAACAAAAAGTTTTGCCTTTAGTTATACTTTAAAAGTTTGAGCTTTATGTACACTTTAACCACTTGCCGACCGCCCGCCTCAACGGTGGCAAAGTGGTTCGTTAACGCAAACCGCCGTCACCTGATGGCGGCTGCGATAACTAGCATTGTAAGCATGCACGGCGCTGCCGGAGGTGCGCTCGGGAGCTCACTGTGTCCGGGGGGGGGCAGGGAGAGGGTTGGGTGGACTCGATCGCCGCCGGCTACCCGCGATGGCCCCCCCACAGTGAAAGAACAGAGGTCCGTGTATGTAAACACTGATCTCTGTTCTGACAGAGGAGGAAGGGCGGTGGTCACAGGCTTCCTGTATATGGAAGCCGTGATCACTCCCCTCCCCCTGCCAGCCCAGCCCACATACAGTTAGTACACGCCTAGGGAACACAGTTAACCCTTAGAGCGCCTCCTCCAGGTTAACCCCCTCACTGCCAATGGTATTTATACAGTAATCAGTGCATTTTTATAGCACTGATTGCTGTATAAATGCCAATGGTCCCAAAAAAGTGTCAAAATGGTCCGACATGTCCGCCGCAATATCGCAGTACCACTAAAAATTGCAGATCGCCGCCATTACTAGTAAAAAATTAAAAAAAAATAAAAACCCCAGAAATGAATTCTCATCATCCGTAAACGCGGCAACTTTTGCACAAACCAATTAATAAACACTGATTGTGATTTTTTTTTAACCAATATGAGGAAGAATATAAATCGGCCAAAAATTTTTTTTTTTTTTTTTTGGATTTGTATTTTTGCAAAAAATAAGAACAACAGTTTTTTTTGCAAAATTGTCACTTTTTTTTGTTAATAGCGGTGATCAGAAGTGACACAGAGGGGATCAAATACCACCAAACTAAAGCTCTATTTGTGGGGAAAAAGGGCGTCAATTTCGTTTGGGTACAACGTCGCATGACCGCGCAATTGTCAGTTAAAGCGGCGCAGTGCCGAATCGCAACAAGTGCTCTGTTCCTAAAGTGGGAAATCCTTCCGGTCCATAAGTGGTTAAAGTAGCCTTATCATTGCCTTGACAGTGCCAAATAAGCAGCAGTTTAGAACATGGGTATCTAGAATTATCCAAATGCATGCTCATATGTCATACAGTACCACATCAGCCTCGAAACATGGATGCTTTTGATATTACATTCTCTGCCAGCCCCTGTTGGTAGGAGTAGATGTCTTTCATCTCTCCCAATTGGCCTATGAGGTTACCCATAATAATTTTGGCGCTAATAAGAAGATATAGGAAGCAGGAAAACATGGGTCCAAGTTCTCAACCACAGAAAATCAGAGAATGCCTATGCATAGCCCTGTTGCCACGATGCAGGCAGTTTCTCATTAAAGTTGCCCAACATCCTTCAGTTGCCAGAATGCAGAAGGATTTTTAAGGAAGCTGCCTAGTATACTTGGGTTGGTAGGATGCCAAAGGATTCTCAGAGAAGCTGCCTAGTGTTCTTCGGTTGCTAAGGTGCAAGCGGCTGCTCAATGAAGCCATCTACTTCTTATGTTAGGACAGCTCCAATAGAGAGCACTTGCACTGCATAATATACAGTACACTTGTATTTATCACAAATGTTTACGTGGGTACACATGTAAATTATAGAAACCAGACCTGGATTTTTCTAGGTATTTCTTTGCAGATCTTTTTGCAGTGCAAGTTTACTGATCTTTACGCAGCTGTGTGTATTGACCCATAGAAAACTATACAGCTGTGTTCTGATCCATGTAAAAAAAAACAACAAAAAAGGTTAATGATAAAAACACCATTTTTTGGCTGCTGCGTGCATGAGCCCTTGTTCCCCAGAATTTTAACAGTACACAACCCCTGTTTATTAGAGCCAAGCTTGAACCAGACCAATAGTCTAAACCTGCTCCTTTAAAAAAAAAGAAAAGAATCGAACGCAAAGTTTAAGACCCCTTTTATCGAGAGCTCAGTAGCATGGAAAATAGTTAGAAAAACAACATATACAATATTTATGGTAAGTCAGACATCTCTAAGCTTAACATTTAGTAGAGAATTAAGACACAAACTACCCGTTAGTGCTCTGAATTTGTTCATACTATTAAAACATAAATTAATAATAATAATTTTCTTTTTTTAATGTCCAGTTATTCCAGTGTGACTGGCAGGTGAAACATATTGTAGTTCTATCCAATAGCTGAGACTATTGAAAAAAGTTTTGTTCGATTGGTCCCTCTTTTGTAGTCCTACAACCCTCCTCGTGTACGGATTTTTTATTTATTCTCCTCTGCTTGACGTACAATTTATAAATAACTACACGAAAACCCTCCAGCATGTAAAGGTGCCATTCTCCCGACGGAACAGCCAACGCTTAACGAAAGAAATGTTTCCCCCTCCCTGCCTGTAAGGGTGTAATTTTCTTAAGAAAAAGAAAATCTAGTGTGCAAAATGGAGCCACAGTGGTCCTGCTATAGGTTTCCTGGTCGTTGCATTACTTGCAGGTGAAAACCTCTGTCCTTTCACTGCATGTGTTGCACTTGACAAAACAGCACCAGTGAAATTTACAGTTGCACTGCCAAACTTTGGTGTACTGGTGGGTGTTATACCCTCTGCCGCAACACATAAGATCACAGCCGTCCACATGTGGAGAGGTGCGGTTACACAGCCGCCCTTGAGTCCCTACGCTACCGGTGGAGCTGTCTTCTTCGCAGTAGTTTGGAGATCGCTCAATGTAGACCAGGTCTGTCTCCATGGGTTTTTGGTAGTTTTTGATTTTTTTGATCTTGAGGAAGGTGGGCTGGCGGAGCCGGTTGGCCCGAACCACTTCCACGTGCACTGCATCGTTGTACTTCTCTTTTAAAATGAAGCCGATGTCCCGAAATTTGGGCAAAGTGTTCCAGCAGGTCTTTGTGGTGCAGGAGCCCGAAACACCATGGCACTTGCATTCCAGCCTCATCTGTTCTTCGAGTATCTGTTTGTTAAACAAAAAGACTTATATTATAATAAGCAAATGCCAAAAATTACTTGAAGAACAATCCAACCCTTTTAGTTAGGGAATAGTGATGTCATTAAATTAAAAAATAACTAAGGGTAGAAAATTCAAAAAGCGAATGCCCTACAACAGAAGGATAATCTCTGGATCAGAGGCGAAACTAGAACCTTCAGGGCCCCGGTGCAAGAAATTATGAAGGGCCCCCTGACCCCTGGCCAGGGCTCTTCCCTCTTCCCACTGATACTGGGGCCCCTCACTCCTATCGTGGGTCCCTTTATTATGGTACCGCAGCGGGCCCCCTTTCTGCCATCTTCAGGCCTCCCCATGGTGGTGAAATGCCAGGGCCCGGTCACAATTGCAACCTTTGCAATCCTGATAGTTCCCTCACTGGTGTCAGTAGTTTTTCATTTTAATTTTAATTGTATTTTTTTTCCATTTCATTTTATTTCTTTTACAAATGTATTTTTACAATTTTTTACATTTTTTTAGGAGCCCTGTTGGGGGGCTTTGATGAGATATCAGGGCTCTAAACAAACCTTAGCTCTCAATTTCCATCTGTGTAGCCTCAGCTGTACAGAATGAATGGACAGGAATAGTTGTGCACTGAGCCTCCCATTCATTCATAAACAGAAGTATAGTAAAAACTGTTTACTATACTTCAGTTATGAATCAACCAATTGGCACCAATCACTGACTCTGTTCATTCACAAAAAGGAAGGAGCCGGTAAATGACAAATTTATCGACCCGGTCCCATCTCTCCATGAAGACACATCTTCTACAGCAGCTGGCAGGAGAGACGAGAGGGGGAAGACAGCAGCTCTGTGGGGGGGGGGTGTGGGGGGGGGGGGGGACCAGGGAAGCACACAGGGACCCTGGGAACAGCAGAAGACAAGTAAACTGGAAAGAGGATAATGGAGGAGATTGGTTCCTCTAAATGCCACCCTGCCATCCCTACTATTCCGGTGTAAAAGGGAGACACATGGGCCTCCTGGACCATGGGGCCCAGTTGCAATTGCAACCCCTGCAACCCCTATCATTAGGCCCCTGCTCTGGAGGGTCCAGCAAAGAGAAAGAAAAAGGTGCTACTACCCCAAATCGTCCAAAAGTCCTACTGAGCTGTTAGGTGCAGGATAAGCAGTCGCTCGGCTGCCAACATGATAACTAATAGAAGATGATCAGCACAACTCTATAATTCTTTTCAAATTGATTGATACTCTATAAAAGACAGGTAGATACAGCAGATGGTAACATGTTTCAACCATGATGGCTTTGTTCACAACCAACAAGGCCATCATGGCTGAAACGCATTAACATCTGCCATACCTACCTGTCTTTATTGGAGTATCAATCAATTTGAAAAGATTTAAGAGCATGTATGGAGTTGCGGATCATCTTCTATTCATCTCTGAATGGCAAATAAAATTACATAGCAAAAAAAGAACACCAATAACAAAGTCTCCAAAAAGAAAACAAAAACAACAAAAAACCTTACTACAAAGGCCAGACACAAAACTCATTAAAACAATTAAAAACAAAATGTTATTAATGAATTTTGTGTCTGGCCTTGTAGTAAGTTTTTTTTTACGTTTTCTTTTTGGATAATTGTTATTAGTGTTCATTTTTTTTACCATTTGTATTGTATATGCCTCTGGTCCAATAAACATTTGTATATAAACTAAATTAAATCTAAACCCATTTACATATAATAATGCAATACATTTCAAAAGTCATTTTAAATCTGCATTGTCCCTATCTTCCAGCTGCTCTCCTGCTCACCCTGTCACAGTGGAGACAACAAATGGCCAATGCTCTTTGGGCAGACATGTTTAACCATTGTCTCCATCGGGAAGCTGGCCCTGAGCAGTGATATGCAGTCGCTTATGAAGTACATGAAGACAGAAAATGGTTGAAAGAGGCTGCAAGAGATCAGCAGCACCGAGATACAAAAAATGTTAAGTAAAAACAGTAAAAAATTGCACTTGTTTATAATACACAGTACTTTAGCAAATTAAATGTCTTACAGTTATGGTTTAGAGCCAGTTTACATTGACACTTTTATCCAAATAAAAAAAAAATACAAAATGTAACACCTATGTAGCACAAAAAGTTAACCTGTCATATTTGCATTTTTATTTCACTCATAATAATAAAAAAAATCAAAATAATAATAATAATATAATAATAACACTAATAAACCTAGTTATATGTCATAGGGTATATAGAGCTAAACTTGTAATAGCACATCATGCCTTCTTACCTCCAGTTTAGTCCTTTTTTTTCAAAAACATATTCTCACGCTGCTGAAAAACTATTAGACTTACGGTTTCCTTACAATATACTGTAGGTGAAGACAAATAGCTAAATACGCAACTAAAATAAATGTGAACCAAAAAAATGCAATTTGTCTTGGCCTCTTTGGTAATCCAGACACCCCTGTTAGACATAATAGCCAGGTTCTAATCCCTACCTTTCTCTACTGCTGTCAACCCATTGCAATGTGGTACAGACTGTATGGAAAGCAGGAGGGGAAGGTGAGAGTGCACTGCTGGGGATAGGAGGATAACAGCAAGGCTTTACTTTAAGGCAGAACTTCACTCTCTCAATCAACATTATTATTAATCCTTATACTGCTAGCATTAGTAAGTAGATAGGAAAGTAGATCATATTTACTTGTTTTAAACTTTTTTATACCTTTCTTTAGTTACTTCCTAGTTTCTTGCCAAGGCAAATGATGTCATACATCCTAGGAGTCTTTGTTAGGGGAGGAGGGGCTTTCTCAGCTAAGTACACCCTCACCTGTGTGCATGCTTGAGCCAAGGGCAGGTGGATTCCAGGAAGTAAATGTTACATGAATCATCTGCTCAATGTGGCCATGGCCAGAATTGCTAGGGGGTGATGTTTCAACAAAATAAAGTATGGAAACACGGATGGATTAGTGAGTTTGCTTTCAATATGAAAAAGACATTGAATATCATGCTTTATTTTAGTGCTCCGATGAAGTGTAGTTCAACTTTAAATTGTTTCTTTTATAGCATTTGTTTTCTGAGCAAGCTGCATGTACAGTTGATGGGTTTCAATGATAGCACAGAGGTTCTGGATACCATTATATACATAATGTACATGAACCTTCAGGCCAGGAAGATCCCTGAGGCCGGCAGAGAATACTTTTTCTAAATTGTAAGCTAATATTCGCAAAGGTTTGGCAGCATCTCCATCTGCATTCCTTATAAAATGATGGTCTTTGAGGTACATCAGTACCACGCTTGGCTCGGTCTCCGCCAGCATCTGAGGACAGAATCCTTTGTGGAATCCCCAGCTCTGGTCGGGAGCCAAGGGATATATATCTAACCAGCTTTGCAGCGGATGCCAGGGAGCCCCTGATTAAAGATTGGAAAACCATTAGCTCCCATAACCCCCCTTTAAGGCAGAAGAGTCATTAATCACGCATCAAGCCCTCACATCTGAGTGGCCATACATGAGATAAACGTCCCATAATGCTTTAGGCTTCTGGAGGGTGCTATGTGTGCCAGCCAGTGCCTGGACAATGTCATCTAGCGCCCAGGGCGAAGATGCCAAATCCTCTCTCTCCTCCCAAAAAATATTCAAGTACTAATCTTCACACTTATCACCTAAGCATAAATTCCCTTTGCAAGCCAAAATTCTCCCCCCAAAGTAATTTCCCCTGTCCAGTACAAATCCCCTTCCCAGTTCAAATCCTCTCCCTCCCCAACCCCCCCCCCCCCCCCAGCACAATTTCTCTACCCATGAAATTTCCCCTCTGAGCATAAATCCTCTCGCCCCTCCAAATATTCCCCTCTCCCAGCACAAAGCCCCCCCCCCCCCATCACATCTCCTTGTACTAATCCCCCCCCAAAGAAAAGAATTTCCCCTCCTAACACAAATCCCTTCAATCATCCCTACTAGCCCAATCCCCCCCCCCCAACAAATCCTTCTTCCTAACAGAAATCCGCTTTCCTAGTACAAATCCCACCCTTCATACCACCCATTCTGGCACAACCCCCCAAAATTCCCACTGTGCCCAGGACAGCCGCCCCTCCTGCCCACCCCTTGTCCCAGCCCTGAGCACAGCATAGCTCATGAAAAGCACCAGGCATGATTGAACTAAATGACCAGGCCATTTTTTGCGATACGGCACTGCCTTGCTTTAACTGACAATTGCGCGGTCGTGCGACGCTGTACCCAAATAAAATTGATGTCCTTGGTTTCCCACAAATAGAGCTTTCTTTTGGTGGTATTTGATTACCTCTGCAGTTTTTATTAGTTGCACTATAAACAAAAAAAGAGTGACAATTTTGAAAAAGAAAACAATATTTTTTACATTCTGCTATAAAACATATCCAAAAAAAAATCTAATTTCCCAATAAGCGTATATTGATTGGTTTGAGCAAAAGTTATAGCGTTTATAAACTATGGGATAGATTTTGGGACTTTCTATTTATGCTTTACTAGTAATGACGGTGATCATTGATTTTTAGGTGGGACTGCGACATTGCGCCGGACAAATCTAACACTAAGTGACACTTTTTGGGGACCAATGACACTAATACAGTGATCAGTGCTAAAAAAAATGCACTGACACTGTATAAATGACATTGGCAAGGAAGGGGTTAACACCAGGGGTGATCAAAGGGTTAAATGTGTTCCCTAAGTGTGCTTACTAACTGTGTGGGGGATGGACTCACTGCAGGAACAGATAGATCTGTGTTCCTTATTAACAGGAAGCACAGATCTCTCGGTTACTGTCTGATAGAACATTTGTCTGCTTTGTTTGCATCAGCAGACCGCCGTTCTGTCATTCCCCGGATCGATCACAGGAGGCCGCCGGCCATAGCCACTACCGGGCCACTGATTGACTCCCACTGTGTCCAATCACAGCAAGAGCGGGTCGCCGGCGACGCGAGCCCCAGACCACGTCGCGCGAACAATGTACAGGTACATTGTTTCGCGCAGCCGGGCCACCCTGCAGCAGTATATGTGCGGTGGGCAGTCTGGAACTGGTTAAGGTTTAACATACACTTTAAATTCCTTAATATATTGCAGTTTACCAATTCTTAAGCTTGGTGACCCCGTTAGTTTTCCTTTTTGGGCTTTTTCCCTTGTATTTTCACCTGGTGATCCTGCCACTGAGTCTTTTATTTTTCACCCTCAGTTAACAGGCCAAGCTGTCAAGCAAAAGTGGCAGTTGGAGAATTGAGACAAACCATTTAAAACAAATGATTTAACCAGTTCCCTACTGGCCCATAGTAAAATTACGTCATTTACTTTAGAGACTGATATCTCAGAGATGCCTGCAGCTGCAGGCATCAATGAGGTATCATTCTTTTCAGCCGGCGATTCCCTTCACCATAAGAATGATCATAGCGGCTGCCCAGCCGCTTGATCGTTCTTACAGGCAGCGGGAGGGGACGCCCCCCCTCCCGCTGCCAACCGGTGCCTTTACCGACTCACCTCAGCGATCGGTGAGTCGGAGGACAGAACTGCCACGGCCAGAAAGAAGTACCATTGAGATGAGAGGGATAGATCATCCCCCGTCATCTCTATGGCTC
Source organism: Glandirana rugosa (assembly GCA_018402905.1). NCBI lineage: Eukaryota > Metazoa > Chordata > Amphibia > Anura > Ranidae > Glandirana > Glandirana rugosa. Next base: position 1,787,309 of record BLSH010251582.1, read on the forward strand.
TCGTAGGACCGGGTGTGACGTCATGACGTCACGTCCGGTCCGGCAACAGTAAACAAGGCTGGTTTTCCGGCTAGAAAGCATCAGATCGTTATTTTATTTATTTTTTTTGATCTGATGCTTTCCAGCTTGGAGGAGAGGTGTGAGGTCTTATAGACCCCACACCTCTCCATAAAGAGTACCTGTCATGCAATATTTCTATTACTAGGGATGTTTACATTCCTTGTAATAGGAATAAAAGTGATCAAGTTTTTTTTTTAAAGGGAAAGTGTAAAAATAAAAAATATAAAATAAAATAAACAATAAAAAAAAAAAAAAGATTAAAGCGCCCTCTTCTCCGTGAGCTCGCACGCAGAAGCGAACGCATACGTAAGTCGCGTCCGCATATATAAACGACGTTCAAATGACACGTGTGAGGTATTGCCGCGATCGTTAGAGCGAGAGCAATAATTATAGCACTAGATCTCCTCTGTAACTCTAAGCATGTGCACTGTAAAAATTGTTAAAGCCTTGCCTATGGGGATTTTAAAGTACTGAGGTTTGGCGCCATTCCTCAAGCGTGCGCAATTTCAAATCGTGATATGTTGGGTATCTATTTACTCATCCTCCTTCACATCATGCAAAAAAATTGGGCTAACTTTACTGTTTTGTTTTTTTTTAATGCATGAAACTGTTTTTTTTAAAAAAAAAAATGCGTTTGAAAAATTACTGCGCAAATACTGCGCAAGATAAAATGTTGCAATGACCGCCATTTTATTCCCTAGGGTGTCTGCCAAAAAAATATATAATGTTTGGGGGTTCTGAGTCATTTTCTAGCAAAAAAATGATGATTTTTACATAGAGCAGCAAAGTGCCAGAATTCGCCCGGTAAGGAAGGGCTAAAGTACAGTTTCCTAACTGACACTCTCTCCTTATGCAGTTTGTCAGCTTAGTTCAAAGGCCATGTAGTGCATTATTTGTATACAATAGGCAGTGATTCTCAAACGGTTTGCCTCGTGAGATTTGCAGGTGTGCCCTGGGAGTTTTGAACAATATTTAAAATTACTAGCGTTCTGAAACCTTGAACATATCAAAAAAATAAATGGTATATCAATATTGCAAAAGTTAAAATAAGTAAGATATATAAAAACGCAATCTCTGTCAGTCTGTCATTCATTGGTTCCTTTCGTAACACGAAACTTGTGCGAGATCTCAGTAGTACTGGATCGCTGTAATTATATTATAATAGAGACCGTTCCATTCCAACTTTGATGCTTATAGATAAAGTTTGTTCATTGTTTAGCGATGGAGAAATACTTATTCAAGTCTGGAATTCTAAAAGAGAAACTGTTAAAGTAATACTAAAGGCTCAATTTAAAAAAAAAAAAAAAAATAACAAACCTGTCATACTTACCTTCCTCTGTGCAGCGGTTTTGCACAGAGTGGCCCCCGATTTTCCTCTTCTGGGGTCTGCCAGCAGCGCTCTTGGCTCCTCCTCTTCTCGAGTGCCCCGTCAGGGAAGTGCTTTCCCTGGGGAAATTGTGTGGGCGCCCTCCCGAGTCCTGCTTCTGTGTCCCTTGACGCAGACAGCAGGACTCGCCCCCCCAGGCTCCCGCGTCACTGGACTTGATTGGAAGCAGTGGGAGACTATGGCTCCCCTGCTATCAATCTATCCAATGAGGACCAGAGCCCGCGGCTGGAGCTGCAAGGCTTGTCCCCGATGTGGGAACGATCTGGCTCAGGTAAGTGAACGGGGGATCTGGGGAGCTGCTGCAAAGAAAAAGGTTCTTCACCTTAAATGCATTAAGGTGAAAAACCGCGAGGCTTTAAAACCCCTTTAAATGAAAAGCAAGCGAAACTACAAAGAAGATTACAAACACTTCAATCCGATTTTCTCTCAAAAGCAGGCACATCCTTCATATTAAATTTAAAATGATATATATATATATATATATGTAAAAATAAATAAGTTCTTCACCACAAAAATTGTTAAATCTTTTCAGGTGTGCCGTGAAAAATTTTAGATCTTTTTGGAGTGCCGCAAGACAAAAAAGTTTGAGAAACACTGCAATAGGGCAGTGTTTCACGCTTCACTAATTGGACCTTAATGCATATCAATCAAATTAATAAAATATAAAGTGTAAAAAATATATGAATCCATGTCTCGTGTACAAATAAAAAAAAAAAATTGAATCAAAATCTAAAAATCTTCATGAATAAGTTCATATAATCAATAAATAAATGAATTCACGTGAAAGTCCAAAAAATGAATCCATAAAAGTTATAAACATAATAAAAAGCGTCAATTCTCAAAAAATAAATAAAGAAATTCATGTGAAAGTCCAAAACATTTCATTAATGCGGAGCAGCAGTCTCTGAAGTGAAAATTAAAAGTCAGCAGCTACAAAAACGGTATCTACTGACTTTTAATAAAAAGCCACTCACCTGTCCCCATGATCCAGCGGCATGCTCAGCCCAGTGGTGTTCTCCCTGTGTCCTCCCTCACCAGCGCTGGCATCTTCACTATGGGCACCCGGCTGTGATAGCATGCGGCTTCAAAGCTGGGTGCCCACTGCGTATGCGCGAGCGGCACTGCACTCTGTGACTGGTCCCGCAGTCTTCTGGGACCTGCCACGTGTCCCAGAAGACTTTGGAAGGGAGGAGGAAGGAAAACCTCTGCCTGAGGCAATCGGAGTGGAAGTGGGAGCAGGTGCCTATGAAAATCAGGTACCTGCTCCCCCCCTCCTCTCCAAAAGCTCCATTTCACAAACAGGAGCCGGGGAGGAGGCCTTAAAGTGAAACGTCCTCTTTTGGGTGGAGCTCCGCTTTAAGTTCACGAAGGTGCAAATTTAAGTAGTCAATCTTCTCTTATTGAATCCTTAATCACCCAGGAAGAAAGTGCATATGTGCTTCAATTCTGTAGTGCAAAACAAACTTGTGCAAAAAATAACTTGTGCAAAAAGTAAGGAAATTCAGCACCCAATGTCCTCCACCTTCACAGTAAACCGGGTACTCACCCCACAAATTGCTATTGAAAAAACTTGACAGCATACAGTGCCTTGAAAAAGTATTCATACCCCTTGACATTTTCAACATTTTGTCATGTTACAACTAGAGTTGAGCGAACACCTGGACATTCGGGTTCGGAGGGTCCGAACGAACTTTGGGAAAAAGTCCGGGTTCGGCACCGAACTTTGCCCGAACGTTATCCCGGACCCCGAACCCCATTGAAGTCAATGGGGACCCAAACTTTTAGGCACAAAAATGGCTGTAACAAAGTCCTGGCAAGTGCTAGAGGGCTGCAAAAGGAAGGAAAATGGGGTTAAGAGTAGGGCAAGTGCCCTACAAAAAAATGGGGATAGGGAAAATAAATTAAAATCAAATAAACTAGGAGATGATTTTTGAACAATAATGTGTCACTTACAGCTGCAGCTAGAACCTCTCCCTTTAGAACTAGGAGATTATTTTTGAACAATAATCTGTCCCTCTAAGCAGAAGCCTCTACCTAGTGCAGTCAGATCGCTCAAAGCAGCAGTATGTGAAATCTCAAATTTCTGCAATCTGTCCCTCAGAGCAACAGTAGTAGTCATCTCAGGATGCAGGATCAGATGTTAAAATGTCTGCAATCTGTCCCTCACAAAAACGCCGGCAGCTTCCTCTCCCTACACTAACCCAAGAGCATGATCTCAATTGGATTTAGGTCTGGACTTTGACTGAGCCATTCTAACACATGAATATGCTTTGATCTAAACCACTGCATTGTAGCTCTGGCTGTATGTTTAGGGTCATTGTCCTGCTGGAAGGTGAACCTCTGCCTCAGTCTCAAATCTTTTGCAGACTCTAACAGGTTTTCTTCTAAGATTGCCCTGTATTTGGCTCCATTCATCTTCCTATCAACTCTGACCAGCTTCCCTGTCCTTGCTGAAGAAAAGCATCCTCACAACATGATGCTGTCACCACCATGTTTCACAGTGGGGATGGTGTGTTCAGGGTGATGTGCAGTGTTAGTTTTCCGCCACACATAGCGTTTTCCTTTTTGTGGTCTCATCTGACCAGAGCATTTTCTCCCACATGGCTTCTCGTAAACTGCAAACAGGACTTCTTATGGCTTTCTTTCAACAATGGCTTTCTTCTTGCCACTCTTCCGTAAGGGCCAGATTTGTGGAGTGCGCGACTAATAGTTGTCCTGTGGACAGATTCTCCCATCTGAGCTGTGGATCTCTGCAGCTCCTCGAGAGTTACCACGGGCTCTCTGATTAATGCTCTCCTTGCCCAGCCTATCAGTTTAGGTGGATGGTCATGTCTTGGTAGGTTTGTAGTTGTTCCATACTCTTTCCATTTTCAGATGATGGATTGAACAGTGCTCTGATGGTATCAAAGCTTTGGATATTTTTTTATAACCTAACCCTGCTTTAAACGTCTCCACAGCATTATCCCTGACCTGTCTGGAGTGTTCCTTGGCCTTCATGATGCTGTTTGTTCACTAAGGTTCTCTAACAAACCTCTGCGGGCTTCACAGAGCAGCTGTATTTATACTGAGATTAAATTACACAAGGTGGACTCTACTAATTAGGTGGCTTCCAAAGAGTGAAAGGAAGTGCTGGACGCCCGCACACCATGCAATACCTTTATTAGAGTATCCAATAAAAATCCATGCTAATCACATTGTAATCCCATCTTACAGGGATACAGAGGAACAGGGTAGACTGGCTGATGCGTTTCATACCGTGGATTGGTGCTTAATCATAGCCTATACACTCAGACTGATTACATAGATATATAAGTACTGGCTACCAATCCGATTCTCTTCATTGTGCCGCCCCATAGTAATCAAGCATGAATGAACACTTACACCTGAAGCAATCAGAGAAGGAGGCGAGCCACGGCCACCTGATACTCATGAATAGGCAGAACCCCTAAACAAATCGTCCAGAGATTGCCTCCAATTAAAATTGTTCCAACATGAAAATTAAACAACATCTTAGATACATGTAAAACCATTTATGTAAATAACGTGGTATATACACTGTTGATCCAATATACATTTACATCAACTATTAGTGTGGTCGAACACGGGGTGACAGACAGCCTGTATATTCAAAGCATCTAATGACTTCTGAAGGCAATTGGTTCCAATAATTTTAGTTAGGGTATCAGAGTAAGGCCTCATACACGCGGACGTTTTTTGACGCTGGCGTTTTCTGGCGTTTTTTGCATCTCTCCATGTTAGTCAATGGCCCCATAAAAACGGCGACATTTTTGAGCTGTAGCTGGCATCTGCGTTAGTGAGCTGAAACTAGAATCCACGGCCATCGCGTTCTGAGGCTGTAACATTTTGGCGTTTTTTGACGCCAACGTTTTTAGGTTGAAAACTAGCAGAGGGATGATTTTTTTTTTAAAAAAATGCCTATTGACGCCGATGCTCACTAACGCCGATGCATAACGCCGAAAAACGCCGATTTTTTTTCCTTGACGTCGGGCCCGAAATTTTGTTTATTTTTTAAGAAACGTCCGTGTGTATGAGGCCTAAAGGGGCTGAATACAAATGCGCACCACACTTTTCAGATCTTTATTTGTAAAACAAATGAATAACCATTTATTATTTTCCTTTCACTTAAAAATGATGTGCCACTCTATGTCGGTCTATCACATAAAATCCCAATAGAACACATTTACGTTTTTGGTTGTAACATGACAAAATGTGGAAAATTTCAAGGGGTATGAATACTTTTTCAAGGCACTATACATAATCCAGTTGTGGTCTACTGAAATTGTGCTACAGTTTGCTATGGGGGCACATGAGCAGGCCCGCTCCCGAACCGCTGTTTTGTGTGTCCAATCACACATAAAATGTGGCTCGGCTCCACCCCACTCTCTCCTCATTGGCTCGCTGACTCTGATTGACAGTGAATATAAAAAGATATAAATATTGCGCTCCTGGTGAAATTTACATATGTCAGCGGCCAGCACTCCAATTGACCAATTTGTATATACTTAAAGTGAAAACAGTGCAGCGCTAAAAGGCAAAATTATGTAAAACACCCAAATTATTAATGTGGATGGATACATAAAAATGCTCATAAACTAAAGTGCAACGTAATTGAAGTGCTCAAAATGTTGCTACATACAAGCAATAACCAATATGCATCAGATAATGAGTACAAAAAACTTTGTGCAAAAATGTGCCAAAGTGCAAGAGACTGTGCTCTGTGTGCTAAGAAATGTTTATGTGATAAAATTCAGCAATGAAAATGTCCATGTTTAAAACCATGAGCATGAAATAGTCTTGATTGAAGACAGGTAAAGTCCAATGATTCATAAGCATACTTGTGGGAACCAATGGCTACAGCTACTGTCTCAGCCAATGAGGAGGGAGAGACCCGGGAGAGCCGAGGCTCTCATGCACATCACTGGATTGAAATGGGGCCCAGGTACATTGGGGCTAGGGGTGCTGCTGCACAGAGAAGGTTTTTTTTTACCTTTATGGATACCACCCATAAAGGTAAAAAACCTTGAGCCTTTACAAACACGTCATGCCTTCCCCTACTCTACTAAAAAACATTTTTTTTTTCCTTTGTTGCTGTTTGAGAGTTTCCCTCACTTCCCTTCTGGTAAAACACTATCAGTAGGACAGGAAGTGAGGGCAACTCTATCTAACAGAGCTTCAGATAGCAGTAAAGACCTGACAGGGGTTCTGAACTTCTATCCAAAATTAGGAAAAAAAAAAGTTTTGGTTGGATATACTTTATGCTTTAAAAGTTATGGCATATTATATCTGTAAAAAATAAACTGTTTATACAAACATACTTTGCAGGAAGTACCATAGAGGCTTAGTAGAGGAGGGATGCATTATATAGAAAGCGTGCCGTTCCTCAGTATGTTACGTTGGCTTACAGTGCTGTCTGTTTGTTTTGGGCAGATCATTGTGGGGAAATGCACATTCTTGTAGCAGATGTTGAAAGGAGCAGAATGTACGCTGCCCTTTGTATCTGCATGGTAGACATAAAATAACAGCCTTCTGCTAGCCGTCAATCAACGTTCTTATAAGCTCAGCCCTCGACTAATAAAAAATGACATGTATGCCAGGAATCCTATCTGGAATTTAGCTGGGTGAGCTGCTCATAATAATTATACACTTTGCAAACAAGCAGACACCTTTCACTATAACCGAGCAGACATTATTAAGGCCCCGCGGTGAATTCACGTATGTACTTGTTGGCCCCGGCTGCTTGGGTGAAACTTGGGTCTATAAATCAGGCAACAAGTGATATACCGTCAGAAGGAGCCAAGAATGGTGCACTGGCCTTGGGCGCTAACCATAGATAGGCCACCTATAAGACCAGAACAAAAAAACTAACATTGAACATTGCAGAGGACATCTGTGTCAAGTAGTATTCAATCAATGCAAAACCAGAAACCAAACTTCAACTAAGGGTGAAACTTTAGTTCTGCTTATCCAAAGATAGGTTAAATCACCCAACCAACTCCATTCAAAAATAAATAAAAAATAGCCCATTTAAAGAAAAAACAGCTTTTGACGCAGTATTCACCATCAGGTCCAAGCTGCCCCCATAGTATTTCTTTTCTACCACTAGTTGTTTTGAGTTGAATGATGGTCAGCATTATTCAACCCACTTCCTTTAAGCCCAGGCTGTGATGGATCTGGCCCAGCCTGTGACTGGGCAATGAAGGAGAAGCACAACACAGTAAAAGGTTTTTTCTCCCTGTCACTCTGCTTTCTCCTCCAATCAGCAGATTGCTTTTCAGCACATGAATTGAATGGCCTCTCCCAGTCTCAGTTCTGCTACACAGGCAACTGCAAAACAATGTTACTGATTCATATTCAAGCACTTACACTGCTTGCATTTAAAGAGAAAATAAATGTAACTATGTATTGTATTTGTATTTTAATTTCTGCCTAGACTTTAGCTTTAACAAATACACCTTCAAAAGGAGCAAGAGATGGACATGGGCACTAACCATAGAAGGGCCACCTAAGAGCCAAGAATAAACTAACTGTAAACACTTCCAATGACATTCGTTTCAATAAAATGTTTCCATTAATTCAATACCTAGCTTCTTATCTCTAATATTTGTTAGGAAACAATGTTTAGCAAATGACAAATGATTACCAGAGCACAATGGGTTAGCTAAAGAGAAACCAATAAAACTGCCTGCTTTGTGGCTTTTTCTGGACTGAGCCTACCAAGAGAGAGATTGTTACAATAAGTAATTCGCTTGTGTGTAAATTTCAGTTTGGGCTGTTCTTTTTTTTTATATATATATCAAAGAATCAAAGGGACAGCTTGAGAAACAAAACTTCCTGCTGGCTCTAAATGAAAATGCTAATGAAGAAATGACACTTTGCTACAATGTAAAGTAGTAAGTGTACAGCTTGTATAACAGTGTCTTCAAAATAATTCAACACACAGCCATTAATGTCTAAACCGCTGGCAACAAAAGTGAGTATGCCCCTAAGTGAAAATGTCCAGGTTATGCCCAATTAGCCATTTTCCCTCCCCGATCTCATGTGACTTGTTAGTGTTACAAGGTCTCAGGTGTGAATGGGGAGCAGGTGTGTTAAATTTGGTGTTATCGCTCTCACTTTCTCGTACTGGTCACTGGAAGTTCAACATGGCACCTCATGGCAAAGAACTCTCTGAGGATCTGAAAAAAAGAATTGTTGCTCTACATAAAGATGGCCTAAGCTATAAGAAGATTGGCAAGACCCTGAAACTGAGTGGCAGCACAGCGGCAATACCATACAGTGGTTTAACTCAGAACAGGCCTCGCCATGGTTAACCAAAGAAGTTGAGTGCACATGCTCAGTGTCATATCTAGAGGTTGTCTTTGGGAAATAGACGTATGAGTGCTCCCAGCATTGCTGCAGAGGTTGAAGGGGTGGGGGGTCAGCCTGTCAGTGCACAGACCATACACCGCACACTGCATCAAATTGGTCTGCATGGCTGTCGTCCCAGAAGGAAGCCTCTTCTAAAGATGATCACAAGAAATCCCACAAACAGTTTGCTGAAGACAAGCAGACTAAGGACATGGATTCCTGGAACCATGTCCTGAGGTCTGATGAGACCAAGATAAACTTATTTGGTTCAGATGGTGACAAGCATGGTGGTGGGAGTGTCATGTCGGGGGGCTGCATGAGTGCTGCCGGTACTGGGGAGCTACAGTTCATTGAGGGAACCATGAATGCCAACATGTACTGTGACATTGAAGCAGAGCATGACCCCCTCTCTTCAGAGACTGGGCCACAGGGCAGTATTCCAACATGATAACGACCCCAAACACATCTCCAAGATGACCACTGCCTTGCTAAAACAGATGAGGTTAAAGGTGATGGACTGGCCATGCATGTCTCCAGACCTAAACCCTATTGAGCATCTGTGGGGCATCCTCAAATGGAAGGTGGAGGAGCAAAAGGTCTCTAACATCCATCAGCTCCATGATGTTGTCATGGAAGTGTGGAAGAGGACTCCTGTGAAGCTCTGGTGAACTCCATGCCCAAGAGGGTTAAGGCAGTGCTGGAAAATAATGGTGGCCTCACAAAATATTGACACTTTGGGCCCAATTTGGACATTTTCACTTAGGGGTTTGTTGCCAGCGGTTTATACACTAATGGCTGTGCGTTGAGTTATTTTGAGGGGACAGCAAATTTACACTGTTATACAAGCTGTACACTCACTACTTTACATTGTAGCAAAGTGTCATTTCTTCAGTGTTGTCACATGAAAAAATATAATAAAATATTTACAAAAATGTGAGGGGTGTACTAACTTTTGTGAGATACTGTATATGTACATATATTCTTTTTCTTTATCCTCACTATAACAAATAATATAAACAAAACTGTGTGCAAAAGCACTATGAATACATTTCCTTTAAACTAATCAAAGAAAATATAAACATGAAATTCTTCGATATTTATACTATAATTAAAATAATCAACTCTATTACACTATCCTAGGGGCCAGAACAGGCTATGTCTTCCTGACACGTGGGGGCAGAAGCAGGCCCAGGTATCCAATCCTGTCATGTGTCCGAGGGCTATGTTGCGTAAGGAAGTACCATTGTATTGGCAGCTGTATGCGGTCACCACAGTAATTGTTCAGCTTGTTGCAGATACACAAGATGATGCTCAAGGCAAATGATTGGGATTCTCTGTGGTATATTTATGACTCTCTTTCACCTTTCACAACCACAGAGTATTGCTGAACATTTTTAGAGGGCTAATTTAGTAATTAACCACTTTCCTGACTGTGTAGCCAGCTCTTGTACTTGTGAAGAGAGAGGTCAATTGGTCAAGCCCCTGTGTGGTCCCTAGTCATGTGCTTCTGTAGAACGGTTGCTTCTCATGCACCTATTACCTCACATAAAGGGTATAATTATGGATTTAGCATTCCAATAGACTGCCGCGGGCCCGTAACAGCATAGGGAGCCAAGAAGGCCAAAAAAAATATATATATTTGGCCTTAAAACCCAAAAATGATGATCCAGTTGCGCCTTTTAAGTCTTCTGAGGCCTTTTGTCTTTTTCCTTCAAAACTATCCTTTTTTAAAATAAACCTATCACAACCTATGAAATTTCCTAATGCTATAAGTAAGAAATACCTTTATTATTAATAAAGAAAACTGCTCACAGCACCACTGCTAATTTTTGTAAGTTAAAAAATCAGTGCAGGGCAAGGACTTTGCACTACATTAAAAGTATCTCAGCCTTACATGGGGTACCTGGTTGAGGACCACTTCTGTAACATATGAATCTGCTGGATTTTGGGGTTAAAGTTATGTTTTTTGATAACTTCATATGTATGTCAGGGCAAGACAAAAAAAAAAATATATATGCAGTACATCTCTGCACTACATGCAAACTACCTGTGTTTTAATCCTTTACAGACCCTGCAAATACAGAAAAATGCTTGTTGGCCTGGCAGAAATGCACTCAGGCCCTAAGTCTTGTTGTGGGCTGACAACATACAGCATTTATGAAGACTGAGTGGTGTCAGCTCTGTCCAATTGTCTTTTTCTACTACTCAAACTTCCCTCCATGTTATCCTTCAGAACACAGAAATTTATAATTCTGTAGTCCCAAGAAAACAACTAGGGGAGCTAATTAGACCCCTTGAGATAATGCAGCTCTAGTAGGACACAAATGCTGTTGATAATAGCTCAGTATCCGTCCTGGGGGTGTTCCTTCAGAACAAACACAGTTGCGCATATATGCGGCACCACGGAAGAACACCCGCTTCTGTGATGCTGCATATAGTATGTGCCGGTGGCAAAGATTATTAGCAAAATAAAAAAGGCTCAGTCTATAACTTAGGATTTCCATACACTTTAAGTTAATAATGATGCAAGCATTCAGGACTAACTTCAACATATCTGCATAATGCCAGGGAAAAGGACATAAAGAATGTCTTAAAAACTTGCATTTCAATAACTTAAAGTGTTACTAAACCCAGGACTCTGCATTTACTATACCTGGTTTCCCACCGTACACAGAACATAGAAATGCAATTATTTTAGTGTCTGAGTAAAGCTTGTAGGAGAAGTTTTCATTCTATTCTGACTGTCCTATGAGGTTGCAAGACCCTTGACCCTATGTCTGGACAGTGCTGATTGGCCCTGTACTGATTACATGGACTCTCCTGAAAAAAAAAAACTCTTTAGCAATATACAGTACACTAAATTGAGCATGTGTAGAGTGCCACCTATTAGGGGAGCATCAGAGAAGACAGGATCAAACAGCCTTTTTACACAATGCAGAGGATTAACCTCTTAGGTATCGCAGTGAGTATAAAAAGCATGCTTTACTGCATATACAAACTGATTTTACTGTTGTGGGTTTTGTAACACTTTAAAGCTAGCCAACAGAAGGTACCTCTTAAATGTACAACTTTCTGCTTTTGCACTACTGTTCCAGAGAGTTTGGGCATTTGCGGAACTGCATATTCTGGAAAGCATTGTTACCTCCCTTATGACATGAGGCCATACGGTGCAGTAGAGTTAGTTATCTGGAAAGGTACTTGACTTACAATAAAATCTTTTGGGAGGTAAACCGTTTCTATATGTATGTTTTAACGCTATCTTGAGAAGTATAACCAAATATGCCCCTAAAGAGAGACCATACCACCAACTTTAAAAAAAAGTGCAAGTAAATGCACAGAAAAATCAGGTATTTTAAAGTGGTAGTAAACCCTCCTATCATTTTCAGCCAAGGAAGCTGCCATCTTGGCCTCTGTTTAATCTACAACTGCCATGGTGCTGCACATGTGATCAGCTATGACATCAGCCATTGGATAGTTTGGTTTAGAGCACAACCAATGGGAGTGTTACATTTCCGGCGCGTGCCGGAAATGTAACTGGTTTCAAAACTGTTAAATGGATTGGTTTACTACCGATTTAAATGCTTACCTTCTGTGTTTTTACTCTCCATAAATTATTTTTTATTCACTGGCAATGTGCATTTGATTTTGCTAGGAGATTTGACTAGTCAATTCCGAAGCAGAGCCATCTCCCTCTTTACATATCATAGCGTCTGTGCTCCTCTTTGCTGGCCCAGCTTCTCTGCTCCTCCCTTCACCTCCCTACAGAACCTTTTATTTAGCAGCCAAGGTAGGACAAAAGGGAAATACATCGGAGTGTCACTTGAGTGATAGCTCTGAGTTTGCTGGGGCATTACATCCAAGATGTCTCAGGGCTTCTGGATGTCTTACACAAGAGAGGCTTTTACAGGTAAATAACATGCATACATTAGATGAAATGCACATATAATCTTATGTGAAGTTTTTCAGTCATAATGAAAGATCTGGTGACAGGGCCTCTTTAAGGTTTTATGAGTGGGAGCCAAGCGGAGTCAGCGAAAGCTAACTTTCATCAGACCACAACCTAATGGCCCCCTACGACCTGGCAGAGATGCCTGTGTATTAATGTTTGTAATGATGGAAATATTAAGCAGAAACAAGCTGCTTAAACCATATACAGGATTCCGAGCCATTCGCCACAGCCAACTCATATAAAACATATCAAATATTTTTTTTTTGTTTTCTTTATGTTCCCTTTACGAGGAAATCTTGCTACCATCATTTTACTAATAAGGAGAAATGATTGGGCTGCATTTCCTGTCTGTCTAAAATCGTACATAGATAGACGGGAAAAGGGGTCACCTAATTACGAAACTGTTGCAGCCAACACTGGCAATCAAGCATTTAGGTATGCACATAAGGCTAATTACTTACAGGGAGAGACAGAGAAAGCATTTGCCCAAGTGCTAGACAATTGTGCATTCACTGGTTCAGATTAGAGATGAGCTCCCAGTTTTGTATGAACTTTGCTTGTTCAGGCGATCATCCAAATGCTGGATTTTCAGCCCAGTCCACAGGAGCCAAGCATTATATATAGTTGTGGTCTTTTCTTTCGCTACTATATATGACAGTTTCCTTCTTCTACTGTCAGGGCTGTTAAGGAAGCGGTGGGTGCTGGCACCCGCTATGTCCTTAGCAAACAGTGGTGTTATCCAGCCTCATTCATTTACTGCCCAAGAATCCCTGGCCATGTAAAAAGAGCAGGTATAGTTATTTAGGGGAAAAAGAAAACAGATTCCCAGAGATTCCTGTGACGTCATTGATTAAAGAAGGTCCTCTCCATATTTGGTCAATGTTGTCAACCAGGATACCTTGTTCCTTTGTTTATACTCAACTGTCACTTACCAAGGTATCCCCCTCTATGTGGAGGGCATCTAGCCAGGTATGGTTTAGGGGAGAAGATGCCCATGCTTGTTTACCCCCTTCCCTGGCTTTCCAGGCTACATGCTGGTTGCATGGTTGTAAAGGCTGAAGGTTTTTTTATCTTAATGCATTATGCATTAAGATAAAAAGCCTTCTGTGTGCAGCAGCCCCTCTCAGCTCCCAAATACTTACCTGAAGTCCCTCTAGCTCCAGCGATGTTGTAGGAATGTCTCGGCCATCCGGGACTCCCCTCTTCATTGGCTGAGACAGCAGCGTGGCGCCATTGGCTCCCGCTGCTGTCACTCAAAGTCAGTCAGCCAATGAGAATAGAAAGGGGGTGGAGCCAGGCCACAGCTGCGTGTCTGAATGGACACAGGGAACTGTGACTCAGCTCGGGTTCCCCCATAGGAAGCTGCTTGCGATGGGGGCACCCAACAGGAGGGAGGGGCCAGGAGAGCTGAAGGAGGATCCAGGCTGCTCTGTGCAAATCCACTGCACAGAGGAGGTGAGTAAAACATGTTTGTTATTTTTAATTTAAAACAACGAGACTTTACAGTCACTTTAAGGGTCTGGAGTGGAGTGGGCGGTGACATCATGATCTCCATCTCATCCAGCCAGAGAACACTTTTCATTCATCCAAAAACAGCAAAGCATTCTCTAAATGGCACCAATGCCAAGTGGTTGACCTTCCGTGTTCAGAATGCAGCAGTGCAGACGCTCAGCTCAAGACCCGGTATCAAGTGGGGATCACTGAAGTAGCTTTGTCTACTTCAGTGCTTTCCATCTTCTAGGGGCATCGGCCAGGTATGGTATATGCATAGTTACATTGATTCAAGCTGAACCAATGTAACTATGTAAAAAATATCCAGACCAGGAATTCTTCTATATTTAAAACATTATTTAGACTAGTAGAGAGAGGGTCAGTACTCCAGAAACAATCAGCTACTTTAACACTATGGGTGGGCTTATATGGTAAGGGAAAAACAAAGACTAACTCATCAACGTGCTGCTGCACTGCTCCTACACTGACCAATCAACAGATTGGGGAAAGCAAGTGACTAAGCCGTATCACTACAGAACAAAAAAGTATGGTCACCATTCAGGCCATTTTGTCTTGCAGGGAAGCTTGATCTCAAAAGTGACCAATATGAAAAAGCCTTTGGAAGGTAAACAGTTAACATATATGCATATCATTTATGTAACTAGCTGTTTGACGACAGTTAAGCTATTTGTAATTTTCAACCTTTAGATGATCACTAAGCTTCATCTTTTCTTTGCAAATTTTAGTAAATTAGCCTGCTTTCAATTTGTAAGATTGCTATGATGTGTTTTTAATTATATCCATCATTAAGTAATTTTGCTGCCCCATGATAGACTAATTGCAAACTACCAATTTCACCTGAAGATCAAAAACTCCTTTAAAGCCCTACACCAGAAATTTATAAAACTACCCTTGCAGTGGGCCCACCTGTACTGTAAGGGTCAAATGCTCATTAATTCAAGGGGTAGTAAGTTATATAAGGTATAATACTTACCTTATCCATTCTGTGTGACTGGTCCCTCCAAGCCTCTTCTAAAAGATGCTCCGACCAGCAGTTGTACAACAATGATATAATTAATTATAGTGCAAGGCCAATAGCCCTGGAGGGAGCAGAGCTCCAGAGTCTGCTGGGGTAAGGTAAGTATTACATCTTATTCCACCTCCCCTAGTAACAGTGAGCATTTAACCCTTGAAGTGTCGGGGGGGGAGGGGGGTATTTTCTGGAGTTGGACTTTAAGTATGAATAGCTGAATGTCATGGTGACTTTGCTGATCTCCACACCGCTAGAAATGTCACATCATGTCTAGATTCCTGAATTACCTTTCTTCCGGCTTCATTGTTGTGTAAGTTCATGAGCCGCCGGGCATTCTTCTTTATTTCCCGAGCATCCACAAACTTCCTGGAGAACTCAATGCCGTATCTGATGTCAGCCGAGCATCCTCCCCACTTCCAGCCCTCTTCCTGATTGTAGTAGCCCTGCTTTTCCCGGTCACAGCCGCAGTTACTGAAGTTTCCCTGGCTGCAGGCAGAAGTCACTGCATGTGCCACCCCGGCAGCGGTGATTGCGTAGGTGAAAGCAGCTTCCCTGCTACCTGTAGAGAAAGACAGAATAACTATAACGTGCTCTGACCAAGATATCCTTCATCCAAAATAAAAAGACGTTATTGTTTAAAGGGTCAGCCTACACTGATATTTCGGTTTTTGGTGGATCCTGGAGAGTTAAACCACCGGACAGTCTCTTATATCCCTGGGGGACTTTATTGGTGGGATCTCTGCACTGAGTTCCCAGCCTGCACACCTGCTGTGCACATTATGAGGGGCCCCCACCATCCCTGATGGGTTTATACTTTTATTTTTTGCATTGTAGAGAATGTAAGAGGAAGAGATGGAACACGCAAAGTTGGCAGGAACAGAGCCAAAAATGAAGATCCAGTTTTGGAGTATTTCAGACATAAAGGAAGCCAGGGGCTGGTTCCACCTGCTAAGGAGATATCACAGTCTGGCAGAGGAGGAGGCTTGATCTCTGAACTGCAGTTTCACTTACAGATCTTCTCCCACCAATCACAACCTGTGAGAAGCAGCATACTGATGGTCTTCTCCAGTGGTGGCTGGTGGGGTCTTCTTTTTAGGGTGCCGCAAACAAGCACCCCCCGGCCCGCAGAGCGGGACTAACACCCGATGACAGCACACACACTGACAGCCTACCCGATCGGGGCATCCTCTCCTCTTGGTGCGGGCAGCGGCTCCGCTCCTCCCGCCTCTTGTTTCTCCAAAGCTAGGCATCCAATAGGATCGCCTGATGCTTTGGCCAATCAGGAAACAGGCCTCATCCTGCCTCCTGATTGGCAGAGGGGGGAACTATAGTGTGAAAATAGCCAAAATTAATTTGCTGTCCTCCCACAATTGGGTGAGATTGGGGAGTACTGTCTGCACCCTGAGCCCACCCTCTTTTGAAGCCTATTGGCTCTAATCTGTGCTTCAAAAGACAGATCCCCTGAAAGAAGCTAGGTGCATGGATAAGGGGTGGGGGTGGCAGGGATGGGGGATGGCGCCCGTGCACCCACAATGCACGGGCCGCCACTGGTCTTCTCTATCTTTCACTCTGTTCTCTCCTCCTGTCATAATGCTCCTTGCAAAATACCTGATTGGCTTGTTGTGATGCTTCTTTCTGAACCAACATGAGCTCTGCTGTACAGCGACTACAAAAATGTAGCTTTTCAGATAAAATTAAAAGGTGAACTAACATAACCCTCCCAACACCCCCCCCCCCCCCCCAGTCCCTGCTGTACTAACCTCAATGGATGATAAGCTGTCAGTGCCCACACTGGTAAGTGAAATCGCCGGTTTTCTCCCCTGGTTTTCTGCAGGGCTTCCAGGATGGATATGCTTTGTACCCAACACTGACCAATCACAATCGCTGTGATCCATTATGGAAGCACTGCAGAAAGAAGAGGGAGAGGGGGATGCTACACTGGCTGACAGCAGGGACTGGAGTGGGGGGTGGGGGTTAACACATAGGGTGTTAGTTCACCTTTTCATTTTTCTAAAAAAAAAATTTAATTTAATGACGTATTATGGAATATAGAGCTGCATTAATCTGTCTCTTTTTTCTGCCTGGACTTCAGCTTTAATTATTCTCTGAAATTACACTGGGGTTATGTTTTATAGTCAGTTTAGGTGCAAAAAAAACTGTTAAAAATGTAATTAACTTAGTTTCACAAGATATTTAAACTGGTCCTGTCATCAGACCATTTATTTTGACAATTTTCCAAAAAGATTATAGGTGCACTTACTGTATTTTATACATGTTATTTACCTGTAAAAGCATCCCTTGTGTAGACATCCAGATGCCCTGGTACTGCTGCTGAGTGCCGTCATCTTGGATGCAATGTTATCAGCCCCAGCAGACTTAGCTGTCACTTAGATGATACTGTATAATATTCTCATTCATTTCTACCCCAGCTGGTTATATAGGGAAGTGAGGGGCATAGGAGCTGGGCCAACCAAGGAAGCAGCCAAACGCTCCCAGAAGAGGAGAAGGCCATGGGGTTGATTTACTAAACCTGGAGAGTGCAAAATCTGGTGTAGCTGTGCATGGTAGCCAATCAGCTTCTAACCTCAGCTTGTTCAATTAAGCTTTGATAATAAAACCTGGAAGCTGATTAGCTTTTATGCAGAGCTGCACCAGATTTTGCACTCTCCAGCTTTAGTAAATCAACCCCTATGAGTTACAAATAGGGAGTAGGCTGAATTAGGCCCCTTTCACACATACGGACCGTTTGTCCGTTTTTCATCCATCCGTTGACGGATGAAAAACGGACATCAAAGCAACTCTATGGAAAAACGGATGACAACTGATGATCATTCATTTGCATCTGTTTTTATCCGCTTCCGTCAGCATCCGTTTTTTTGAACGGAAGAAAGTCCTATTTTTCATCCGTCAAAAAAAACGGATCGGACGAACGGTCCATTTTTCATCCGTTTTTGTATTGGTAGCGGATGTAAAAAAAAAACTGATGAAAAACTGATGACCACAGATGAAAAAACGGATGAAGAAACTTCATCCGTTTTGATGTGACGGAACTGATGAACTGATGAATGGTGGTCCGTATGTGTGAAAGGACCCTTAGGGAATTGACTCTTCTAGAGTAGTCAAATTCAGAGGCACATTGCAATTAGGAAACTGAGCTTCTGTATATAAATGTTTTTTTTTGAAAACTTGGATGTTACATGGCTAATCTCGCATACTGAGGTCTACTGTTGGCATGATACATACAGCATTGTATAGGCAGGATAGAAAGAACATTGCAAGCTAATACAATTTTGTTTTTAGAAAGTAAAAAAAAAAACACTACAAACACGCATTTATGAATACTTGATTTTTCTGTGCTTTTACCTGCAAATTTTAAAGTTGGTGACAGGGACTCTTTAAAACATAGCTTTGTAACCTGCCTATACAATGACTCGTTCAGGCCAACAATAGATCTCAGTATGCAAGATTATCCATGTAACATCCAAAGCTTCAAAGAAAACATTTATACATTTATACACAGAGGCTCAGTTTCCTAATCATTTCACAGTACCAGCCAATGTCTGACAGCAAGCCTCCTGGTGCCAGGAATCCTGGGTAAAGTCCACGGCTGATGGCATGCATTTTTTCAGCGTTTCTAATGCATTAATTTCCACGATTCCTCCTCACCACTCTTCATCAGATGTTAAATATAAAAAGATGACTTTGGTATTGCAGAAATGTTAAACACGCCCTGGCAGACTACAAGCATTCTCTCCAAACCCCATTCAGGATTCAGTACCACATGGATTCTGGCTGTAGTAGACTCTAGGAATAAAAGTCAGTAAGTAGGGCTGCTACAAAAACATAAGCAATATGCAAAGTATTGCCATCTTCCTGGATATTTTAAAGCACAATTCCACCCAAAAATATTAAACAAAACAATAAAAGACCATTAAAAGATAAAATTGAAAAAAGGGTTTTGCTGCAATGCTAACCTTTAATCTAAAGCAGACATCCACAGTGCTTGTGTTTTGCTGCATGAATGGCAGCCAACATCAGTCAACCCACTTTTTCTGAGCCCAGGCTGTCATAGACCTGGCACTAGCCTGTGATTGGACACTGAAGGAGAAGAAGCAGGCTGATGTCCTATCCTTTAAAAAAAAAAGTTTTACAATGCATTTTTTTCTCCTTGCCTAACTGTTTTCTGATCACACATCTTGTGCTTGTCTTGGGAACCAGGTGCTTTCCCAAGACAAGCGTTGTCACTAGGTATGCAAGGAATACATCAGTTTCCCTGTTCAACCCTCTCTGTCTTTTTATTGGATATGAGGGGGCAGGTACCTGCTGCACAGAAACCTTGGTTACTATAAATCAAACAGCCTTTTGCCTCACAATATTGTTGATTCCTAGGACACAGATATCCACCTGCACCATAGCAACCAAAGATGCTGTGTGGTCTGGCCAACTGGGTCCTAGCAACCAAGGACATTGTGTAGCAGAGGCAACCTGCATCCTAGCAACCAAGGATGCTGAGCCTGCATCCTAACAACAAATAAAAAGACAGAAGGGGTGGGGCAGGGGAACTCTAGCTGACATGCCCTCTCCCTCAGACGTGCTCACTGAACGTGGGTAGTGGCGATTATGTTCTGTAGAGAGGTGAGTACCGCTGCTCCAGGTGAATGGATTCTGACAGGGCAGACCCCAATGAGTGCTAGCCACGGCTTGTCTCCGTTTGGCAATGTAGAAAAAGGAACGACTGCACCTCAAAGGAAGTCCGAAAAAGTATCTTCATTTATTGAAGCATCAAATTAGCATGGTACAGGATGAACCATGTTCTACCTCTGCAATTAAACTCACTGTTACTAATGTTCACAAATTGGGCTTCTGTCAGGGTGCAGAGGGGCTGGAAAGCAAGGAATAAAAATAGATGTTCTTCACAATTCAGTATTGTTTTATTGGGGAAGCTAATACAAGTATCTAGACATGAATGTATGATCTGCATTTGATTTTTTTTCTCATGAAAGTTTTAAAAATGATGCTCCTTACAAGCACAAGAACTGAACTCACTCATTGTGCTGCTCCTCCAATTCCCATTCACCTCTGCTATACAGGCACTTGCAAGAGGCTGAAATCAAATCACAATTCACACTGCTTTTGCATTGAAAAATATATAATGAATACTGGGTTGCATTAGTTTGGTGTCCTTTTTTATTTCTCAAGTTCAACTTTAAGGGTTTCCTAGACACACCTACGATTTTAGAAATAAATTTCAACCAATAATTTAATCTCCAGCAACAAATAATGTTAGAAGGGTGGGCTGTGCAGGACAGCGTGGTGACTAGCAGCATTATATGATGCTGTTTTTCCAGAAACATGTGCTGTGCGTAAATACAAAGCACTGTAAGTTAGAGATTTGAGTTGATTGTTCTATTGGTTAAATAAGAGACAGGGACATAGCCAACCCATTTCGGAGGTTTGAGGCAATTCCTTTCATAGGGCTTTGAGAAAAGTATTATTCAGCAGGCTGGTAGATTTGGACTAAAAACTGGCACCTCGGCTACTCGGGGCCTGGTTTTGAAAGGCCTTCAGTGCTCTGGTCCCTGGTTGCATGGCACAAATGTTTACATTTTTCCTATGTAACAGTTGATAAAATGCATGCTCTGGCAGTTTGCTGAGATGAAGGTGAAGGAACCGGACTAGTTTGGACACAGCCCTTAGCTCAGCATCTCACCTGAACATGCTTTTGCATCGGCACCTAACCTATGGTTGTATTTTGTGCTAGTATCTGCACTTCTTCAAATGAATACCTGTGGGATTCAATGGAACAAAAGCCAGGTCTGATTGCCTGTCTGTGCCTACCTCAAGTCCTGATATTTAGTGGAAGGGCTTCCCAGAAGAGTAGAGGGCCAACATCATGGATGCTGGGCAGGTGTTCGGATTTCCCAAATCTGCACATTGGTTTTAATTAAAGTAGAACTATGTCCTCCTATTAAAAATGTGCTACAGCACTTAATTATAAGTACATCTGCACTTACAGTTTTCTCTTAGTGTCCTTGCAAAGTCCTTATGCATTTATGATGGTGTGACAACAATGCTGCACTACCCCTTCAGTCAGAGCAGAGTTGTGACTCCCATGTAGACTGTATCTGCTTGCAGTACCATGGGATGAGAATATGTAGCAGGGGGTATGGCTATCAGCATGGTCACTGCTGATTCAAAAGCCTGTAGCTTGTCAATTAGCACCTGGCTACACCAAGTTCTACCCACTGCTTTTTGGGTTAGGAGCTTACTGGATTTCCAGCAGATCAACAGGTAGCTCAACAATATGCATTTATTAATTTTTCCTGCAGGAGCCTTGAAAGCATTGCATCCGCAATCAGTAGATCACGGGTGCAATGGGGGCTCCTGCCAACACCTCCTCTGGCTTTCAGCCCCTACTTTTGTATGAGCTTTCTGTTTGAAAAGGACATGACATGTCAGCCTGCAGCCCATTGAAACTACAGGTCCATCTGCCGCAGTGCCAAACAGTACTTGTAATATATCTATTCACAGGAATCTGATGTAGCTGTGTGGGCGGAGCCCTGCACAGCTGTGCTGTTTTTAAAAAGTGACAGTGGCTGCAGGGAGAAGAACCTCCGCCTGCTCTCATAGGAAGGGGGGGGATTAGGGGGACAGGGGGCAAGAGCTGGAACATGTTACATGTTCCACCCTAAATATAGGTGGACAGTGGCGGCTGGTGTATAAGGGGTGCTTGGGCGCCGCCTCCCCGCCAGCTAAAAAGGAAATAAGAAAAACAAAAGGCAGCTCGGCCCCTACAGGAGGCATCGGTACATTGACTTTTTTTTTCAGCTCCTTGGCTGTCACCTGGTCATAGTCTGATTGGCTGCCCTGAGCCTGTGGCTCAGTGTGATTGGATGCGGTGGGCGGGTCACTGTGGCAGCGGACGTGACTCCCGCTCCCACAGAGACCCTGACTGGTGACCGACGGACTGATGGGGACAGCCGCTCTCCGCATGCCGATCTCTGCAGACTAACAGCCACTCTCCACATGCCGAACTCTGCAACACTCCTGCGCCAAGCATGGCGAATCTTTTCATGGCTAAATGGGAGGAGGACGTCATCTATGCCAACCGCAGGGGTGAGCTCCGGTTTTGGCTTAGATACATAGATGACGTCCTCCTCCTGTGGGAGGGTGACTCTCTCTCACTTGATATGTTTATTTCTACCCTTAACAACAATGATAGGGGTATTAGATTGGAATATGAGGCTAGCACTTCTAAAATTCATTTTTT
>BLSH010251582.1:1814479-1826367 GCA_018402905.1 Glandirana rugosa
ACGTACTGTCCAAAGTACCGTGAACCTATAAAGTCCCGAGGTCTAAGTCGGGACTGCACTACCTACAACAGAGGGTAGTTGTGGAGTAAACACTGAAAGTTTCTTGAGAAGAGTCTTCGTGACCACGAACGATAGAATTAATAGAGTACCGGAAGTCACCGTACTGTAGTACTAACACCCGGACGATGTGGGACTTCCGGGAGAGGTGACTATGCGACAGATCTCACACGTTCCTTTCCAGAATCACCAACTACCCCGGAATTACCAAACCTCGATTCTCGAACCGTATACTATGAAAGGTCTTTTGTCTTTTCAATCATACGTGACATTTCAACAGCTTGTAAAAGCTACGAAGTCCGTCCATATATCATATGCCAAGCTCTTAGCTCCAAACCATTAAGGCCCCATCAACCACTAAGACCTTTCCTTGCACACTCTAGACAGCGTATCAGTGGAGAGGGCCTTCAGGGTGTAGCAGGCCCACAATCATGATGTCATGCCACTGAAGGCCATGAGATAATTAAGATAGCAAGCACCAGTGCTTCTGAGAAGAGTTCTTTGAAAGTCACAAATGAGGTGTTGATGGGAGACAACATCCATCACGTCAGGGCTGAATCTGGAGCCCTGAAATATCCAAGTGCCATGAAACCTGTCATGCAGAAACAGCGATTAACTCTTCAGTTTCTAGGGGAAAGCACAGCTTTCTTCAAAGAGAAAGTATTAACATTCCATCACTTCCATTACAGACCCAAAAAAACAAGGGATGTGATCTTTACTTAAGGGTAGTTGGTTGAGCTGTAGAAATCATTCCTGTAGGCCCAACCAACCAGTTCTGCATCCAGATTCTCCTGGGCTGCCAATTTATCCCTTTAAAGTGACCCTGTCACTCACTTAAAAATAAATAGCTTTTCACTATAAGAGAAGAAGTGTTATACTTATATCTCTGGTGGTCCATGTCTCCTACCTTCCCTCTGTTCCAGTATTGCAGCCTCTGGCAAAGTCTTTAGCATTTGATACTTCCGGGAGTGTATGACCCACTGTGCGCTGTGGTTTCATCCTCCCTGCAACCCTTGCATCTCTACAGGACTCAGAAATGATGTAGGGCAGGGGTAGGCAACCAGTAGACCTCCCGCTGTTGTGGAACTACATTTCCCATGAGGCATTGCAAGGCTGGCAGTTAAAATGCCTCCCAGAGGCATGATGGGACTTGTAGTTCTGCAACAGCTGGAGGGCCCCATGTTGCCTACCCCTGATGTAGGGAGTCAGAGGATGAAACCACATGCTGCCACAGGGAACACATGCACCTGACATGCCCAGAATTATCGAATGTTAAAGACTTTTCTAGAAGCTAGAGGTGCCTGGACAAAATACAGACCAAACCATTTTGTTTAGATTGATACCTGACTAAAACACCTACAAGGTCAGATAAGTTAGAACCTCTGGCTTGTTTTTAATGCTGTCTGTGCCGCAAATATTGGTTATTTCCTTTAACTTCCTTATATGTCAAAAGGACAGGAATTAAGGGGAAATCTTCACACAGCCCACATTGAAATAACCTAAGGGAGCTTCTAGCTGTTCTCCAGTCTTCAATAAAATTGACTTAAACCCTACTTTAAAGTACAACAAAACTTTTCTTTTAGTTTTGTACAGAGTGCAGATCGATTAGAATTCCTAGAGATTTCCTCTCACTTCACTTCCTGTTTTGGCTATATGGGGCAGGAAGTGAAAATACATCTCCCAAATGAGACACAGATGGCAGATGACTCTCCCTTGCTTTATCCATGAAAAAAAAAAATGTTTTGGCTATAGTTCTTCTTTAAAGCTTAAGACCAGGATTAGCAAATATTGTCTAAATACAAGGGGCAAATGTATTTATACTTGAATTCTGGTGTGCGTTGTGTATTTCTTGCAGATCTGTGCAGTAATCCAGTGTGAAACTTTGCCTCTGTTCTGGGGCTTCCTGTGATAAAGACCAGACACTGCTGCTCTCTCCCCTTGTGCAGGGTGACTGGTCTTGTCTCCGCCCGCTCCTGTAGTTTCCTGCAGTCAGTCTGTAGTGGGTGGGGCTTGCTGGGTCCTTCCCACAAATCTGCTCACAGCACAGTGATGATATCATTGCTACTTTTATATGGTAATATCCACACAAGGTGGATTAATATCCTTTGTGGCTATTAAGAAATAATAATACAAAGGCATAATGGGTGACCTAAAACTGAACCTGAGGTGAAATAGCTGCACTATGCCAGTATATCAGAAATGAAGTGGAAAACTTAATACTGACTATATTAGTAATACAAGGGCCATCGTGGGAGCTCAACCCGAACCTATAGCGAATTAACTCATACAATGCCCGTATACCGGAAATATCATGGGAGACTTACAGCAAAATTGGGCTGTATCAGCAAAGATAAGGGAAGACAAAATTGACGCTTATGTAAACATATCACCATATAGGTCTAATTAGATAAAGGATCTAAGGGTGTTTTTAATATATAATAGCAGCTATTTCACCACAGGTCCAGTTTTAGGTCACCCATTATGCCTTTGTATTATTATTTTAACAATGATGTCGACTAGTGATAGAAACACTGGATCCAGTTTAGTCTCTGATCCCCTGTAGTAGTATTTATTACTGACTTTTAATTATTGATTTTAGGCTCGGTCTTATATTTAGCACTCTTTTTAGCAGTGTAGTATCTCCATGGAAAGCGTTTGCAATGATACATAGTGACCTTATTATGGCCGTTAGTTAGTAGGCCCATCCCTGATTTACCCTTTAGGTAAGGGAGTCAGGACCCATCTAGTATGATTTGCCTAAATGGTTGCCTTTGGTCCACATTAAAATGGAGACACGATCTCGAGCAGTCTGTGATATAGATTTTAATGGGAAACCATCACACACAAAATGGCTGCGGCCGGTGATGTAAACAAAATGCCCGCTGCATCATTTCCAGTATTACTATATAAATTGACTGTTTAGACAACCAATCCGGCTCCCCTGAGTAAGTCACGTGGTGTGATGTAACGCGTAGGGCGTGGCCGGACCACACAGTGTACCGGACACAGAGTGAGAGGCAGAGATCTCCACTGTTTTTATCATAATTGCGAGTTTTCCAATATTTGAGGTCCCATAGAGGTTGGTGGAGACAGCGAGGAGGTACCATTAACCACTTCCACACCGCGCGCAGTATATTTACTGTGGCAGTGTGGAGCTGTCTCACGAATCGCCGTAAATAGACGGCGATTTACGGACAGGCAGCTAGGAGGCGCGAGCGTGCCGCCGGCGGTGTGCACTCATGCCCGCCACACTCTGGAGGAGTGTGCCCGCGGCTCGTGTGGACCCGATGTCCGCTGGCGAGCTGTGATGAGCTGCCAGAGGGAAAGAACGGGGAACCGCAGAAGTTGACAGGTGGCATGTAAGAGATCTACTAATCCCTGTCACTGGGATCAGTTAGATCTCTTATGCCCCTGACAGCCCAGCCCCCATACAGTTAGAACACGCCTAGGGAACACAGTTAACCCCTAGATCTCCCCCTGCAGGTTAACCCCTTCACTGCCAATGACATTTATACAGTAATCAGTGGATATTTAAATTTCTGATCACTGATGTAATTGGTCCCAAAAAAGTGTCAAAAATGTCCGACATGTCCGCCGCAATATCGCAGTCCCAATAAAAATCGCAAATCGCCGGCATTACTAAAAAAAACAGGAAAAAATGTAAAAACGCCAGAAATGAATTCTCATGGATTGTGAACGCGGAAACTTTTGCGAAAACCAGTCAATAAATGCAGATTGCGATTTTTTTACCAAAAATATGAGGAAGAATATAAATCTGCCAAAACTAGTGAATAATTTTTTTTTTTATATTTTTTTTGGATTTGTATTTTAGCAAGAAATATTGTTTTTTTAAGCAAAATTGTTGCTCTTTTTTGTTTATAGCAGTGATCAGAAATGACGCAGAGGTGACCAAATACCACCAAAAGAAATCTCTATTTGTGGGGAAAAAAGGACGCAAATTTTGTTTGGGTACAACAACGCACAACGCACGACCACTCAATTGTCAGCTAAAGAGACGCAGTCCTGAATTGCAAAAAGTGCTCTGGTCTTACAGTGGGAAATCCTTCCGGGGCTGTTAAAGGGAAAGGCATCCAATACCGGATGACTGGATATTACAAAATCGCTGATTATTGTTATTAAGGTGAGAGTTCAGAGAACACAAGTGGTGGTGTCACCAGCGGTGAAGCCCTTTTTGCGGTGTATCAACCCACCAAACAGGCTCTGTCCAGCTACAATGGGCACTTGATTGAGGATTGTAGATCACTTTGGGGCACTTAGTCACTTTATGAGTTGAATTTATGAACTGGCATATTTTTTGCAAGAGTGAAGCCGTGATGAACTTTATTAGCACATTTACTTATAGCACAAAGTCACTTTATTGCTCGAACTGTTACATTGGTCAGTATTTAGTTAATCGACTGTCAATGAACTGCCATTAATGTTTTTCGGGAAATATTGATTGATGCACTGTACACATTTATTTACTTCTAACACTAAGCCACTTTATTATTGGAGTTGTTTTATCAGTCTGGATTTAATGAATTAATTTATTTATATTTGTGTTGCACTTTTAGCACTTTAAGGGATTGCGCAATATCACTTTTACCTTTTCAGTTTATGCAGGGGCGTAACGATAGGGGTTGCAGGGGTTGCAATTGCAACCGGGCCCCATGGTCCAGGGGGCCCATGTGCCTCCCTTGTACACCTGAATAGGAGGGATGCCAGGGGTGGCATTTAGAGGACCCAATCTCCTCCATTTTCCTCTATCCAGTTTACTTGTCTTCTGCTGTTCCCAGGGCCCCTGTGTGCTTCCTTGGCCCCCCTGGGGCCTGCTGCAGAACTTGTGAAAGGGCCCCACTGCAGTACCGTAATAAAGGGACCCACGATAGGAGTAAAGGGCCCCAGGATCAGTGGGAAGAGGGAAGGGCCCTGGCCAGGGGTCAGGGGGCCCTTCATAATTTCTTGCACCGGGGCCCTGAAGGTTCTAGTTACGCCTCTGAGTTTATGTTATTGTGATACACATTAGGTATTGCAGCAGCCACAGGATCTCATATAAGATTTCATTTTAGGACACTGGGAACGAATAGTAGCGTGGGGGATCACACCCACATATCCATATAGTATTAAACTGACCTGCAGAATTGTGAATTCTTATAGCTTCGTTTGATAAGTGATTTCAGAGTCTATGATTGTAGTGAAAGCATACTAATGTCTGGAAAGCCTAGACACCATAATATGTCTTGCGGTTATCAACTAAAAAGCCGACCAAGGGAGAGACCCAGAGCAAATACACAGTGATTTCCTAGAACCATTGATGTGTAATATAGAAGGGGACGTAGTACACTGACTGCCAACACCAGCAATAGTGAAAGAATTCCAGAACTGAAAAAATGCCTCACTTTGCATTTTTCCCAGAAAATCCCCTTTAACGCTTTCATTGTTGTTCATTCTATCAAATTTTCATAGTTTCTCCTAATACCATGGAAGATAAAGTGACAGATTTATTATTTGCATACTCTGAGGCAAAAGTGTGTCAGAATTCTTGCTGACTGCATCTCTGCCTCTATGTGCTTAGAGCCACTTCTGACAAGTTTTCCTGACACCAAGAGAAAAAAAGGTGACAGGGGAAGCAGCTCCAGCTGATTGACAGTTTCAGCTGTGCTCTTGTGTGCTGTGTGAAGGGGGGGGGGTGTCCCTTCCCTCCAATCAGCTCTCAGAGCTCTCCTCACTGAGCTCTGCAGAGTGTAACTTCAGCTCTCCACCCCTTTTTTTTTTGACCGCTCAGACAAGCTTTATATATTCTGGACTTTGTATGGGAAGTTCCTGCGCTGTCTGTGCTCAGTAAAAATATATAGAATAAAAAATAATCTACATCTATCATATAATCAACAATGTATGCTATAACAAGTAACAAACCATAACAATAAGAGTTTATATAGTGCTCAGAACCTCTAATGACGCTCCCGGGGTGGAGTGACATGCATTAGGTACGGAGACTTCCGGTGGCGCTATTTCCTGGATTTTGAAACACAAACCGCGATTTGCACAATGTTTTATATGCTTGTCATCAAAGACTAACATGTGAGTGAATATTATATTATAATAAAAAACCTTTTTAAACAATATCACGCACGTATGTTCTATTTCTTATCCTATGAGTACGTCTAACTATTGGGGACGTGTGGAAGAGGATAAAGACGCATTTCACTAGTGCAGGCGATCTTTACATGGATAGCTGGTGAGTGGGGGCACAGGAGGAAGGGGAGCACAGCACTTTTCATCACCTTTGCCATATATTTCTGCACGGATTGCACTTTAAAGAAATCGTCGCAATATTGAAGAATCACAGCACTATATAAACTCTTATTGTGCTAATGCTTTGCTATTTGTTATAGCGGATATAGTTGATTATATGATAGATGTTGTAGATTATTTTTTAGGATTCTGTATATTTTACTGAGCACAGACAGCGCAGGAACTTCCCATACTAATTCTGAAAGGAGTACACACCTTTTTCTTGCAGCAGTCAAAACTTAATTTAATTTAAATTAATTTGAGCACACCACAGTGTAGGGACACTCATAATATTGTGGACTTTGAATGGATATAGAATAGAGAAGACTGCAGATAAACAGGTACAACGTATGTAACAGAATTGGTTTCATCTCTGTGTATCGCCTGAGGCCAGTCCCTTCACTGGGTATATGGAAGGGTTTACAACCACTTTAAGCTGATAACACACAAACAATTCTAGATTCTTATGTATTTATTGAACATACCTATTAACCAGTTGCCGACCGTCCACCGTGGCTTGACGGCAGCAACATGGCTTGATATCGCAAATCGCCGTCACGTGGCAGCGGCTGCGAGAATGCGCACTGTGAGCGCGCATGTGCCACCAGGGGGCACACTCGGGCACTCACTGTGTTCCGGGGGGGGGCCAGGAAGCGGGTAGGGCGAACTCGATGTTCGCCGGCTACTCACGATTGTCCCCCTGGAGTGACAGAATGGGGAGCCGTGTATGTAAACACGGATCTCCATTCTGACAGAGGGGGAAGGGATGTGATCACAGGCTCCCTGTATATAGGAGTCACGATCACTCTCCTCCCTCAGCCAGCCCAGCCCCCATACAGTTAGAACACACACAGGGAACACAGTTAACCCCTTAGAGTGCCCCCTGCAGATTAACCCCTTCACTGCCAATGGCATTTACACAGTAATTAGTGTATTTTCATAGCACTGATCGCTGCATAAATGCCAATGGTCCCAAAAAAGTGTTAAAATGGTCCAACATGTCTGCTGCAATATCACAGTCCCGATAAAAAACGCAGATCGCTGCCATTACTAGTAGAAAGTAAAAAACCCCATAAATGAATTCTCATCATTTGTAAAAGCGGCAACTTTTGCTCAAACCAATCAATAAACGCTAATTGCAATTTATTTTTACCAAAAATATGAGGAAGAATATAAATCGGCCAGAGCCGATGAAAAAAATAGTTTTTATATATATTTTTTTGGATATGTATTATAGCAAAAAGTAAGAAATATAGCTTTTTGTTTGCAAAATTGTCGCTCTTCCTTTGTTTATAGCGGCATTCAGAAATGATGCAGCAGTGATAAAATACCACCAAAAAAAGCTATAATTGTGGGGAAAAAAGGACACAAATTTTGTTTGGGTACAACATCGCACAACCGCACAATTGTCAGTTAAAGCGACGCAGTGCCAAATCTCAAAAAGTGCTCTGGTCCTAAAGTGGGAAATCCTTCCGGGCCTGAAGTGGTTAAACATACATGACTCATGTATTGGCAGCATAAGGCAGGCCATAGATTATGCAGAACCACAGGTTGCAAAAAAAGAAAATTCCTTGATTCCTCATACAACACAGTCAGTGTTGATAGGGGAATCCCTCCACGGAGCTATGGTGTTTCCAGGAGAACACAATGATTATTGCTAGCGGCTATAGCTGCTGGCAATAATCACATGCTAGAAATCCAACATGCTGGTTGTACCCAAGTCGATTGATGAATCGACTTAGGTACAATTAGCCTGTCCAAAGATGGATCAAATCTGAATTTGAACCACCTATGGCCGGCTTAAGCCTTTAGACTGGAACAAGCCTGCAATCAATGCAGTTTAGACATGCTTACTATTTCCAGTGCACTGACTAAGCTTTATCATTGGCACATATGTCAGAGAGCAAGCAACTTTTAAAAAGGTGGCAACAATGGCCTGCCCATGTTTCTATCATAGCACGTAGCATCAGTTGGTCCTACATTGAAGGAGTTGCATGACAGAAATCTGAACCCTGCTTCTCAAACCTACCAAAATTAGCGCAGAATAGCATTTTGTAATAAAATGTATTCAAATAAATCTCTGCCAGATTTCCTTGGATGTTAAGACTGTGAGGAGTGAAAATCTTTGTTTAGTTTGGGCATGGTAAGCTTTGGAGATTTGTCTAGACTATGATTGCAGAAAGGTTAAAGGGTTTTCCGTGTTCCACAATTAACTGATTTTCAGGACGCCAGGGATCCCTGATCGCCGAGTTACCCATGGCGCGATCCCTGCCAGGAGTAATAAGAAGACAAATAGGAGGGCTTTCCAGTTAAGTTTGGAGTTGCGGGAAACTCCTTTTTTTAGTCATTTTACTGAAAGAGCAATTTTAAGCAAAGAATAAAATCTATGCGTGAATTGCTAAATCAATACTGAGACAATGCTAATAAAATCTTCATTTGATACACCTGCTCAGCGCTAGATAGATGAGACTTTCAGAAAGACTGTGGCCTAATGCCACATGATTCTGCCCTGTGCATATTTTTTATATACAGTACTTTAAATACATGTCAAGTGAACCAGTATCACCAGATAAAGAGATAACACACCAGAACTGCTCGCTTTGAGGCTCCAGTTGTCTAATTGAAACTTTGGACTGAACTGTTCAATAAGCGATGAGTCTATGCTGATGAGTTCAATTTTCAAAAAGAGCCAGCTACTTTTATTAAAGAAGCAGACTGAGAGCCTTTAAATGTAAAAAGCAGCCTAATACTTCAGCTGAGAGAAAACAAACTATTCATATTTAATATTTATCCAAATAAAAATAATTATGTGCGTGATAAATTACTTTTACATCTGAAAGGTAAATAGAAGTCCATGGATGGAGTATTTTTTATTATGAAGTGGGCTTTGTTAATGGCCCTGTTATAGACTTAACCACTTCAGCCCCAGAAGGTTTACTCCCCCCCTTTATGACCAGGCCATTTTTTTGCAGTACGGCACTGCGTTACGTAACTGACAATTGCGCGGTCGTCCGACACTGTACCCATCTAAAATTTATGTGCTTTTTTCCCCACAAATAGAGCTTTCTTTTGGTGGTATTTGATCACCTCTGTGGTTTTTATTTTTGCACTATAAACAAAAAAAGACAGACAATTTTGAAAAAGCAATATTTTTTTCACAATGCTTTTTTTTGGGGGGGGGGGGATTTCTAAGTGTAAATAGACCCCTGAAGTTTCACTTTTGAGACAGAGAAAGGGACTGAGGAAACACATTCCCCGGTTTCTTTCTGCATCCTCAGCTGCACAAAATGAATGAACAAAATAGCTTTGCACAGCCTTCCTGTTCATTCATAAACTGAAGCATAGTAAACTGTTTACTATGCTTTAGACATGAATGAACACAACGATTGATTGGAATCGATCACTTGCTGTGTTCATTCAGAAAAAGAAGGAGCCAGTAAATATGACATAGTTACTGGCCCCTTTTCTGCATCCCCTGAAGGAAAGGATCCCCTGAAGCAGCCTCCGTGAGTGGAGAGGGCAGTCGGCAGTGCTGCTGATGAAGGCTAGGTGGTGATGGTGGAGGGTGGGCATTTGGCCAGGCATTAGGGGGAAGAGGATGAAGCACAGAAAAGGTGATCAGTGTGGCTGGAGGATGGGGGGCAATTACAGGAACCGATCATCTGTATGACACAACATTACCCCCCCGAAACTTTTATGTGTATTATGTATGTATGTGTATATGGGGGGGGGGGCAAGTGATCAGATGTGCTAACTTGTCCAATCAATTGGATCAGCTACTGGGTATTTTTCTGAATGCACAGACATTAGATCAGCTCTTAGTCCAGTAGAAATCTGTTTCAATGCCCAAAGCCAAACGAGCGTTGAGCAATTATACCCGTGTGCCAGCCATTCACAGCCACAGGCAATAAAAAATGAGCATGTCTGGTAAAATAATTAGCGATAACATACGATCTGATAATGAGTCACTTGTCTGCAGTGCAGTGAAGAGGAGATAATGAAGTGCCTGCTCTCATCCCATCATCGAGAATCCGTCTGTCTCTTTGATGACAGTGCCTGTGTTGAATGGTGATCACACCTGTGGCAGACAGTTTAATAGTGCCGCTTGCAGGTATACGAGTCTCCTGCTGATAGCTTCGATCGCGGGTGCCGCTAACAGCCTGTCAGAAGATCTGCCGCTGCATTGTGAAAGTCATCGGCAGGTAATTATGAAGCCACATGGAAAATATGGAGGATGGATGGTCGGTTCACGCAAGTTAATGGCAAATCTCAGGCAAGGAGTCAATTCGGTTGATGAACATTCTAATACTGCTATAAGTCCAAATGAAATTGTGGATTTAAATATTTTGACAGATACAGTGAATTCAGGTCTGGTGCAAGGATTTTTGACACCCTAGACGAAACCTCATTTTGCCACCCCCCCCTCTGGCTCTGCCCCTGACTCCAGCCCCTTTGCCCTGTCAATTTATACGATGGAGGTGGCAGAGGTAGAGATTTTTTGCAGAGCCTCTCTACCCATTTCTTTAGCCGTGGACCACAGGCCCCTTGATCCGCCTCATTTTACCACCCTGGGGTGCTGCCAGCCGCGGCTCTCCAGTGACATGAGTGATTGATGCAGAGCAGTGACGGATCAACAGCGGATGGGCGCCCTAGGTGGCCGCCTACTCCGCCTAGTGGTAGAGCTGGCCCTGAGTGCCTTGACAAAGTATTCATACCCCATGAAATTTTCCACATTTTGTCATGTTACAACCAAAAACATAAATGTATTTTATTGGGATTTTATGTGATAGATCAACACAAAGTAATACATAATTGTAAAGTGGAGAGAAAATGATGAATAGTTTTAAAAAATTTTTTTACAAATAAATAAGTGAAAAGTGTGGCGTGCATTTGTATTCAGCCCCCTTTACTCTAATACCCCTAATTAAAATCTAGTGGAATCAACTGCCTTCAGAAGTCCCCTAATTAGTAAATTGAGTCCACCTGTGTGTAATTAAAATTCAGTATAAATACAGCTGTTCTGTGAAGCTCCGAGGTTTGTTAGAGAACCTTATTGAACAAACAGCATCATGAAGGCCAAGGAACACACCAGACAGGTCAGGGATAAAGTTGTGGAGAAGTTTAAAGTAGGGTTAGGTTATAAAAAAATATCCCAAGCTTTGAACATCTCACAGAGCACTGTTCAATCCATCATCCGAAAATGGAAAGAGTATGGCACAACTGCAAACCTACCAAGACATGGCTTTCCACCTAAACTGACAGACTGGGCAAGGAGAGCATTAATGAGAAGCAGCCAAGAGGCCCATGGTAACTCCGGAGGAGCTGCAGAGATCCACAGCTCAGGTGAGAGAATCTGTCCACAGGACAACTATTAGTTGTGCTCTCCACAAATCTGGCAAGAAGAAAGTCATTATTGAAAGAAAGCCATAGAAGTCCCGTTTGCAGTTTGTGAGAAGCCATGTGGGAGACACAGCAAACATGTGGAAGAAGGTGCTCTGGTCAGATGAGACCAAAATTGAACTTTTTGGCCTAAAAGC
>BLSH010251582.1:1842624-1861120 GCA_018402905.1 Glandirana rugosa
GGGGGAATTTCCTTTTAACATGTTTTTTTACTAACCAATTTGGGTGTTCACGAAAAAATGTAGATGATAAGGAAATATAACCGACGACCTTAAGTGTTTACTCGTTAAATCTTTAATCTACTTTCCAAATCGTGACATTTTGTGAATAACTATCTATTTATCACGTAAAACATAAGCAGAAAACGCAGTGTCACGTAACAGTCCCCTTTGCCCCTGTTACACGAGACTACACTTTGCGCAACCCGCCCAGTTCTTGAACACTACAGTAATACGGACGGAAACGGTCAACAGCCGCTCCACAGATGAAAAACTAGCATACACAGTTTAAAATAGTTATACTCATGGAAAGATTAAATTGCTCATTTGTGAATTCCAGCAGCCAATATAAAGGAATAGTAGATGTAAAAAAGCACTTGTGGGTTTAACCAATCATTTTTTTGTACAATTTTCCTTTAAGGGGGGGCGTGGCAGGGGGTGTGTCCTATGCTTACATACGTTTGCTAATGGGTGTTCCTCATCCCCATGTATATATATTAAATGTTATATATGTCTACTGTGTTTCTGTTCAGCCTGTCAGACAGCCAAGCAGCACAGTGACCTCACTTTTTCTATGGAAATTAGGCAAAATAGTTTGGTCTGGGACCTAACTCCAAATTTCTTATTACACAATGCTGCAGCACAGCAATCAATCAGCTGTCTCCCATTCTCTGCCCTCCTGTAAGTATGGTGCAGTATTAGACTGACAACACTGTGCAATATAATGGAGCCATGGCTGGCTTAGAGTTTTCACACTACCTGCTGCTGCGCCTAGGATTACAGTAAGCTAATAAAAAGACATGTTTAGGTACTCATATCAGTTGAATGTATGCACATGGGTATCAAGAATCTCTGAAGTGTAAGCAAACAGCTAAATACACAGATGACACGTGTGTACATATTTGTGAGCTGTCTTCCCTGCCAAAATAGATGTACTTCTATTCAGCTAATTATGTAACCCAGACACCCCTGCCACATGCCATGGTCAAGCGATGTCTATATATTTTTCTTCACTGGGGTCAAAGCGATACAGCTTCATGAAGAATGTGATTGGATAGTGAGGGAGCAGTTCAGTGATGAGGTCAGTCCTGTGTTCTCTCCTCCAATCAGCAAGCTGCGTTTTTTCTTACAACAACAGCACTGCGCAACACAGTAAATAATGATTGGTTCCCAACACTGCCCTTCCCTTTCCAAGCCCAACCTCCAATATGCAGTAGACTGGTAAAAAGTGCGATTGAGATAGTGTTATACATTTAAAGTATAATAAAAGGCAAGTCTTTTTTTTTTTTTAAGTTTTGGATAGGGTGCGGAGGGATTAGAACACTCGTCTGTGCCCCCTTTAGGGAGATTCACCCTCTCTATTTGTCCTGTTTACCATTATCATTGAGCCCCGGTTCACAGATGTGCAATGCGGGAACCCTGTAAATCCACTGTGGATTCCCGTATCGCACCCGACTCGCATGGTGGCTCACACTGCCCTATGAAAACTGAAGGGAGGTGTCAATACATATATATCGCAGTGCGAACTAAAAACTCGCAGAGGAATCGGATCGCATGGGTATGAACACCCGATTCTGGTGCGGACCAAAAAAAGGGTCCTGTGCGAGTTTATTTTACTATCTGTATGGCTGAAATTGCATCGCACAGAGATCGCATGTGATTCGCACTGCAGTGTGGTGCGTATCACATGCGATATCGCAGAGCGCACTGATGTGAACCGGGGCTCAAAGTGAAAGGAAATCCTTTTGAAGGGAAATCTTCCAATGAGGACATTAGTTCTGGTGACCCAAGGAATTCCCTTAATTTGCAGAATTTCCGCTAACTTCCTGATTTACTAAAATATCACAAGGAATTGTGTGAATTTTAATAATGTGAAAAGCAAATTTGTGTTTACTTATTTCATTTCAGCTTGATTACATCATTAGCCACTTGACCTCTGGAAGATTTAGCCCCCTTCATGACCAGGCCATTTTTTGCAATATGGCACTGAGTTAATTAAGGTGACAATTGCGTGGTCGTGCAACGCTGTACCCAAATAAAATTGATGTCCTTTTTTTTTATACCACAAATAGAGCTTTCTTTTGGTGGTATTTGATCTACATTTTTTAATTTTTGTGCTATAAACAAAAAAAGAGCAATCATTTTGAAAACAAAACAATATGTTTTTACTTTCTGCTATAAAACATATATAATAAAAAAATTAAAAATAAAAATTTGTTCATAAATTTAGGCCATTATGTATTCTGATACATATTTTTGGTAAAAATAAAATCCCAATAAGCGTATATTGATTTGGTTTGCACAAAAGTTATAGCGTCTACAAACTATGGGATACTGAAATTTGTACTTATTTATTAATTTTTATATTAGTAATGGTGGCAATCAGTGTCTTATAGTGGGACTGCAATATTGCGATGGACAATTGGACACTAACTGACACTTTTGACACTTTGTGGGAACCAATGACACTAATACAATGATCAGTGCTAAAAATATGCACTGTCACTGTATTAATGACACTGGCTAGGAAGGGGTTAAACATCTAGGGTGATCAAAGGATTAGACAGTGTTTATGTGTACTGTGTTAGGTGCTTTTAGTAAGGGAAGTAATGCTTTGCAGGGACACAAAATCCATCACTTCCCCCTCCCCTGTCAGAATGAAGCTCTGCCTTGTTTACATAGGCAGAGGTTTGTTCTGTGTCTCTGCAATCGGCAAACATCCAGTGCCTGCCACCCACGGATTGTCTTCTGCTGTGATTAATCAGAAGCAGACCATTGGCTGCGCGCACATGCACCCCCTAGGCAGAGGTGCAGAATCACGTATATATACATGATTCTGCGCAGGCGGAGCCGCCTTGTAGCAGTACATCTGCTATGAGGCAGTCCGGAACTGAATGAAGTGAATTTTCAAACAATTTACTGTTTTATTATGTGAACATTTTTAACTCCTTTAGTGAATCAGTCAAAAAGTGTTAAGGGTTTTAATCCTTCTCTACGCTATGCAAAAACTATGAAACAAAACCCTATAAAAACAGTTTTGGCTTTAGTTATACTATAATACATATGTATACACTCACTGGCTACTTTATTAGGTACACCTTGCTAGTACTGGGTTGGCCCCCCTTTTGCCTTCGGAACTGCCTTGATTCTTCATGGTAGATTTGACAAGGCATTGAGAAACATTCCTTAGAGATTTTGCTCCATATAGAGATGATAACATCACGCAGTCGCTGTAGATTTGCCAGCTGCACATCCATGATGTGATCTCCCTTTCCACCACATCCCAAAGGTGCTCTATTGGATTGAGATCTGGTGACTGTGGAGGCCATTGGAGTACAGAGACCTCATTGTCATGTTCAAGAAACCAGTGGTGAGATGATTTGAGCTTTGTGACGTGGTGCATTATCCTGCTGGAAGGAGCCATCAGAAGATGGGGACACTGTAGTCATAAAGGGATGGACATGGTCAGCAACAATACTCAGGTAGGCCGTGGTGTTTAAACGATGATCAATTGGTACTAAGGGGCCCAAAGTGTGCCAAGAAAATATCCCCCACACCATTACACCACAAGTCTGAACTGGTGATACAAGGCAGGATGGATCCATGCTTTCATGTTGTTTACGTCAAATTCTGACCCTACCATCCAGATGTCGCAGCTGAAATCGAGATTCCTCAGACCAGGCAAGGTTTTTCCAATCTTCTATTGTCCATTTTTGGTGAGCCTGTGCAAATTGTAGCCTCAGTTTCCTGTTCTTAGCTGACAGGAGTGCCACCCGGTGTGGTCTGCTGCTGCTGTAGCCCATCTGCTTCAAGGTTCCATGTGTTGTGCATTCAGAGATGGTATTCTACACACCATGGTTGTAATGAGTGGTTATTTTAGTTACTGTTCCCTTTCTATCATCTCAAACCAGTCTGCCCATTCTCCTCTGACCTCTGACATCCACAAGGCATTTTCCTCCACACAACTGCCCCTCACTGGATATTTTCTCTTTTTTGGACCATTCTCTGTAAACCCTAGAGATGGTTGTGTGTGAAAGTCCCAGTAGATCAGCAGATCTTGAAATACTCAGACCAGCCTGTCTGTCACCAACAACCATGCCGCAGTCATAGTCACTTAAATCCCCTTTCTTCCCCATTCTGATGCTCGGTTTGAACTTCAACAAGTCATCTTCACCACGTCTAGACACTTAAATGCATTGAGTTGCTGCCATGTAATTGGCTGATTAGCAATTTGTTTTGCCAAGCAACTGAACAGGCATACCTAATAAAGTGGCTATATATGTATATATTATACTATACTATGTATGATATAATAAATATACATATATACTGTATATGTTATGTTTAGGTTACAAAATAGAGGGGTATATAAAAATGAATACCCCTAATATTGTCTATGGGCAGCTTG
The DNA here is from genome assembly GCA_018402905.1 of Glandirana rugosa. Taxonomy (NCBI): domain Eukaryota; kingdom Metazoa; phylum Chordata; class Amphibia; order Anura; family Ranidae; genus Glandirana; species Glandirana rugosa. The sequence continues at coordinate 1,847,069 of BLSH010251582.1, forward strand.
GAAGTGGTACGACCCCCCAAAACCCCAACTCCCCCAAATATGGCACCATAAGAGACAATGCTTAACTAAGCTGTCTGTCAAATTTCCGTAACAACAACCTTCTGTTCTGAAAAGCGCTAAACAGAGAAATATCATTTCTGATGCAGAGAATATTATCTCTCATTCTCTCTTATCAGCAGAGTCTGATTCCCCATTAAAGGTTCGAATTCTCTCTACTCCCTGTCCACCCCTAGTGAATAATCTGCAGCCAGATAATTGGTTTATTGAAAAGATAATAGCGTAATAAATAAATCATGGTTTATCTGTATCGGTTACCTGATATCATTATCTCTTCAGGCCGGAGAAGGTCTCTCCACTTCTGGCACCAGCAAATGGACCTTGAATTATCATTTTTGGCACCTGTAACAAAAGAGGCTACTATGGGAAGCTTCTCTAAGCTCAGCATACCTGACATGCTTTATTTTATTACTTATTTTTAGGTTTTTTTTTACGTTAATGTCTTCAGAGCCACAAAAAATTATCCTTACTAAGAAAGATGAAGGCAATAAGGGATAGGTCCAAGCCGGGGCTTTATGCAGAACTATGGGATCTAAGAACTGTGTGATTTCAGCTAGGGACCTGGTGAGGCTCCCGGTACAGAAGAGAGCGAATGTGGATGGATGCAGAGGATTGGGGGTTAAAAAGATCCCACGGCACTACTTTATGCATTAGCAGATGCCAACCTTTAAGGAGGCTTCAAATGCGGCCCCTGACATAACCAAAGGGCCACACATAATGTTAAATATATGTAATGCTTAAAAGGACTGTCAGAGACTGCAGACCTAATAGAGGAAATGAGGGTCAGAGATGGTGGACATGCTGCAAAAGAAAATACGAAACTGGGAACATGAGGCTAGTAGAGATCAATGCTATTACCCTAATCAATGTTCTCACTATAGACTGCTGAGGTCCGCAGGCCGCACATCATATACCAAAGGGCCACAGGTTAGGCACCAGGGTTATACCGCTGATTCATGCTCTGACATATGGTGATTGCAGCTAAGTGGATGCGTGAAGGACTTACAAGATAGGTTCTGTAAATTTGTTCTTAAAGTGGATGTAAACCCGAGAAAAATACATTTTACTGACACTTCTACCTTGTACAGGAGAGAATATAATGTCATCTGTGCCCAGTTTTTCCACAAAGAGTTAATCCAACTCTGAGTAATCACCTTATCTTTTTTTGATAGGAAAAAAACTACTGAGGGAGAAATAGGAGACATCCCTGTGATGTGTGTGACGGACAGGTGATTTTCTTATCTCCTGCATGGAGCAAAAAGAGCCTCAACTCCCCCCTCCCATCTCCTTCCAGCTGTCAGTATAGAGGTGGGTGGGAAAACTTGTGACATCACAACTCCACCCACTGAGCTTCATCAAACAGACACCCACTGATTTCAGAGTTTTCCCAGGCTGCTACTGCTGAAAGGGGTGACATTTGTAACGTAAGGATACATGCAGGAGGCTTGCATGTATATATACATTAATACTGTGCCATTAGTTTATACTGGGTGGGTGGTGGGTTTACATCCACTTTAATTTGAATTTGTGTGTAAGTTGGAACAGGTAAATTATTTAAGTGTAACTCCAGCCAAAAAAATAATGTTTACATTTTTTGGATAGCATAGGAAAGGGTTAACACCCCTGTAATGTTTGTTTTGCTGTCCGTGTCCCTGTTCAGAAGATTTTCACCTCACTTTCTGTCTCTGTGACAATTGGATTTTGAAAATTTTGGGTTGTTGTGGAAACACGGATTGGTGATAAAGCTTCAGTGGAGACACCTTTTTCCCATGATAACTCTTACGGGAGTGAATTTCCCTTCCTAGGGGGAGATTTCCTGTCACTTCCTGTTGTCTCCCTCCGTTTGTAAGTATGAGTTGAATGTAAGTCAGATGTTTGTAACTCAGGCACTGCCTGTAGTGCATATTTTAATTTAATCTGTTCAGTTTAAAGTGGTTGTAAACCTCGGGCATGAAACATGAACAAAGCATATCCCTCTATAGTGTGTACTTGTCTCAATTAAGAGCACTAAGTGTGATTTCTCTCTGCTGCTTCGTTCCTCTGCTATATGTATGAATCACTTCTGACAAGTTTTGCTGACACCAAGAGAAAAAAATGATTGACAGCCTCAAAGCTGTTTCTGTGTGCTGTGTGAAAGGGGGTGTGTTCGTTCCCTCCAATAAGCTCTCAGAGCCCCCCCTTTTTTTTCACACAACTCAGACAAGCTGTATAAATTCTGGACATTGAACAGATGTGGAGAAGAGAAGACAGCAAATAAACAGGTACGACTTATGTATGAGGATTTGATTGATGTCAGATTTTTTTGCGTCTCAAAGTGGTACATTGTTTCACATAGAAATGTGGCGTTTTATATTGTAGGCCTGTAATTCTTAGGAATAACTCACTTAACCACTTGCCGACCGCCCGCCGTCATCTGACGGCGGCAAAGTGGTTCGATATCACAAGTCGCCCCCCCCTGATGACGGCTGCGAGATCGTGAGTGCGCATGTGCCGCTGGAGGCGCTCTCGCGTGCTCACTGTGTTCCGGGGGAGCCAGAGAGCGGATAGGGTGGACTCGATGTCCTCCAGCTACCCACGATCGCTCCCCCCACAGTGACAGAATGGAGGTCCGTGTATGTAAACACAAGAATCTCCGTTCTGACAGGGGGAAGGAATGTGATCACAGGCTCCCTGTGTATGGGAGCCACGATCACTCTCTTCCCCCACTCATCCCAGCCCCCATACAGTTAGTAACACACACAAGGAACACATTTAACCCCTTAGAGCGCCCCCTGCAGGTTAACCCCTTCCCTGCCAGTGACATTTATACAGTAATCAGTGCATTTTCATAGCACTGATCGCTGTATAAATGCCAATGGTCCCAAAAAAGTGTCAAAATGGTCCGACATGTCCGCTGAAATATCGCAGTCCCGCTAAAAATCGCAGATTGCCGCCATTACTAGTAAAAAATAAAAAAATAAATAAAAACCCCATAAATTAATTCTCATCATTTGTAAACGTGGCAACTTTTGCGCAAACCAGTCAATTTTACCAAATATATGAGGAAGAATATAAATCGGCCAAAACCGATGAATTGTTTTTTTTTATATTTTTTTGGATATGTATTTTAGCAAAAAGCAGGAAATATTTTTTTTTTGCTAAATTGTCGCTCTTTTTTTGTTTATAGCGGTGATCAGAAGTGACGCAGAGGTGATCAAATACCACCAAAAGAAAGCTCTATTTGTGGGGGAAAAAAGGACGCAAATTTTGTTTGGGTACAATGTCGCACAACTGCGCAATTGTCAGTTAAAGCGGCGCAGTGCCGAATCGCAAAAAGTGCTCTGGTCCTAAAGGTAGAAATCCTTCCGGGGCTGAAGTGGTCAAATCTGTCCAAACAAGAGTGTAGTAGACATCCCCGGTATGATAAGGTTTGAAGCAACTAAATCATAAATTATAATAAATAACTATAAATAATTATCAAAAATAATAATATAATAATAATAAAATGTATTCAATAATGTAATCAAATCAAAAACACTGAAATTTGCTCAGTTGCAGAATTGTCGCTGTCGTCACTTTCAGTGTCTGATGACGAATTTCCCCACAAATCAGTATCACTCAATTCTGCAAATTATTCTTATTTACTATCGCTGTTTTCTAGCTGATCAAAAAACACTTTTGACGTAAAGGGATGCTTTTTGGTTGCCATGGACATTCTCAAGTTTCCAGGCAAAAAGAATGACAAATATAATATAAAAGTGTATGCAGGGCACTGGGCAAACCACTAGGGACAAAAGGGATGTGAAATGATTTGATACAGTAATGTAATCTTACAGATCACAGTGTACTGTATGTGTTGTGTGTGTTTCACATATTGAATTTGCCGCCGGACTACGTCTCCATGCGACGCTCGCAGGGAAAGTAGCCCGGCATCACAGTGTAAGGACACAGCCCGCAGACACAGGGGACAAGGTGAGTAACGCTGCCTGGATCCAGCAATGCAACCCCGAGTGTGGCTCGGGGTTACCGCTTTTGGCAGTGAAAATTAACCCTGAACCACACTCAGGAATACCGCCAGGGAGGTTAATCTCCATGTATCACCTGAGGCCAGTCACATAACTGGGTATATGTAAGAGTTTACAACCACTTTAAATGATTGTCATAATAGGCTCATTTCACCAAGCTAGCATTCCAGGATAAGGATCCTTAGTTCATCCATGTCATCTGCTGGTGTTGGTCCACTGTGTTTTATTAAGTCCAAAGTCTACCAGGAAATTCTAGAGCACTTCATGCTTCCCTCTGTTGACCAGCTTTATGGAGATGCTGATTACATTTTTTCACAGGACTTGGCACCTGCCGACACTGCCAAAAGTACCAATACCTGGTTTAATTATCATGGTATCACTGTGCTTGGTTGGCCAGCAAACTTGTCTGACCTAAACCCCATAGAGAATCTATTGTCAAGAGGAAGATGAGAGACACCACACCCAACAATGCAGATGAGCTGAAGGCCCTGTCAAAGCAACCTGGGCTTCCATAACACCTCATCAGTGCCACAGGCTGATCACCTCCATGCCACGCCGACTTGATGCAGTAATTCATGCAAAAGGATCCCCAACCAAGTACTGAGTGCATACTATACTGTACATGGACATACTTTTCAGTAAGCCAACATTTCTGTATTAAAAATTATTTTTTTATTGGTCTTATGTAATATTCTAATTTTCTGAGATACTGAATTTTGGGTTTTCACTAGCTGTAAGCCATAATCATCAAAATTAAAAGAAAGAAATTATTGCACTATATCAACCTGTGTGTAACGCATCTATATATATATATATATATATAAATATTTGAGTTTCAATTTTTAAATAGAATTGCTGAAATAAATTAACTTTTTGATGATATTCTAATTTTATGAGATGCACCTATATCGTTTATATAGTATGTCTTATTTTGGTGATAAAAGGCATTCCCTCTTTCCCTCTGGAAGTGGGCCATTCACTTACAGAATTTACCCATAAGTATTTCCTACCTTACACAGCCTCATTTACATATAACTCCAAGGCTGGCCATACATTATACAATTTTCTTATTCAATTTTTCTTTAGATTGACCAAAACCATATAATAGGAGGTCAAAGCTAAACACTTTTATATGTCTGTATGCAATCAGGCAGGCCCTTGCACTACATATTTGAAGGTAAATCTAAAGGAAATTGAATAAGAAAATTGTATAGTGCATGGCCAGCCTTAGATAGCATTACTTTAAGTGATATGTTTAGTACTGCAATGAAAACCTGTACATTAAAATGAGATATTCTTATTCTTGTTATTATGTTATGGTGAGATGGGGTTTAAGGATAGTCTGCATGGCTGTGTCAGGACACTTGGAAGATAAAAGTGTTTTCACGTTTGGCTCGCAGGATTCCGAGCTCCACAACTTCTTCTACCATATCAGACTTAGCACTGAGGGAGGGCGACAGATGCATTGTCACCTGATGGGCTAGTGACAGATAATTGTGGGAAACACATCAAAGAGGCCTCTGAAATGATATATAAGCTCTGACCAAGAGAGAAGACATTTGTGTCTATCTGGGCTGTTAGTGGTTGTCAGTCTGGCCACTTACAAATTATTTTGTCCTTTCACCTCTCTGCAACGCAAGTGCAAAATGACAAGTCCTTTCCATTTAAAAGGGATTTATCATATCTCCAAGTACTCGAACCAAATCATTTTAAAGTCAACCACAAAACAAGCATTTAACCTGTTAAAGAAAAAGTACATTTTATTTAATTTTTTTTACAAATATTTTTATTATAGTGTTTTCATTATAGTAATTTTTGAAGTCTACTTTTTTTTGTTATTGTTATTATATGCTGGACTGTTGAAAACCTCGCCTTACAGTATGTTTCAGAGATGAGGAGAAGGCGAGGGGTTCTGAAGTTCAGCAGGGCTGACAACACTGCTTAGGATTTCAATACAGCAGAGGCATTATGTTGTCAGCTCAAAGAGGAAGTTAGGAGGACACTCTAAGCCTTTCTCAACCTTTTCAGCACAGAGGAACCCTTGAAATAATTCTCCGGTCTCGGGGAACCCCTGCTAACATTTAAAAATCTACAACTCATGATACATTAGTGGGTTGGTCAATGGGAGGAATGCTCCTTACACTTGTGGTCATTGGGAAGAATTACCCCCTTACAGATAGCTAAAAAGATCAATTATGTCATTGGGAATTTATCTGAGAGGTAGAAATTGACCATTGCTCAAGGAACCCCTAGCAACCTCTGGAGGAACCCTGGTTGAGAAACCCTTGAGAGATCAATAGATATTCTTGTACTCTTGCAGCATGTTTAAAAGAACGAAGCATGAGGAAATTTGCATTCATTTATTTTTTTTTAAGGCTGCTTCTTAAATCAGTATTAAGAATGAAATGCTGGAGAATACCTATATGTGCATTCTCCAGCACCCCAGGGTGCTCTATTATGGAATCTTCATTAAATTTACTATTCATCACTGAAGCTGCCAATCATATCCAAGCATCAGTAATGAGTTGCAGGAGGAACGACTGTGAGAACCAGCTTTTGACTTTCCTTTTTGAAGTCTTAGTGCTCTTGGGGAACACAGGAGGACGTGTGAAGAACCCTGCAGGCACCTAATGGAGCTATGAAGGTGTTCTTTATTGTGAGTAAAGGTGCAATTTTAGGTCCATCAGTCAAAGCCTCTACCTGGCCCTGTACCTTGCACAATGTATTTCCATTGAACGTATACCTATTTATGGGGCTCCACAGTGTTGACCGTTTAAACCCGAAGGTTCATGAACTTCACTTCTTTCCAACTGCACTTCTTGACATCTGTGTTGGAAAATGTTACATAAACATCCAAATGGATACATTCTTTTGCCTATGGCATCATTTCTGCTTGTACAGATAAGTGACTACTCTTTATATATCCTAAGGCCAACATTGTCAAGAGGACACATTCCCCTGCTCCATAAAAGGAGAATAGTTCCTAGGGCATTCATCTAAAGCCTTTGATGGGGCTTTTGAACCCAGGGAAGGTCCACAGGCTATTTTTTTAAAGTTCCATCTTAGGTACATAGATTCTGACATTGTTTTTCTATGCCTCTTCCTGAGGCTTATTTAAGGCCTGACACACGGTTAGGAAAGTTTTTATTACTGTAATAATAATTCAGCCCCTTAGGTCAACACGCTCCCTAAATAGGGTCTACATTTTTTATCCAGGATGACCTGTCAAAAATATTCTTTCAAACAATTAAAATACAGTGGTTATATTGTAAGGGATAATATCACTATTTTAAAATGTAGTTGATCACTTGGTTATAGAACATTTAGTTTGATTATTTATATCAGTCACTTACTTCAATCTACTATTCTGCATTGTTCGGCTTCTGAAATATTTTGTTTGGCACAGAAGTTTTGGTACCAATCTGTTTGGCACAAACGACTTTTATTACATTTTTATACAAGTGTCACACTAAGCCCGCATTCACACAGGGGCAATCCGACTTCAGCGCGACTTTGCTAAGCGATTTTAAATGCGGCTTCAGTGCGACTTTGGGCGGCTTACAACGCGACTCCATGCCAGGCAACTTTGCCAGTGGCCAATCAGAGAAGGGAGGGAGGGGGTTGCCTGGGGATTCACTGGGTAAATTATTTTCTTTTTCCTGTAAAGTCGCTTCAATATAGATGAGGGATCCGACTTGGAGGCGACTTCCATTGAATTCTATGGGCACAAGTCGGATAGAAGTCGCCTTGAAGTAGTACAGGAACCTTTTCTGACGTCGGAGCGACTTCCGTAGTGTACATTAAGACGGCTCTCATTCACTTCAATGGGATTTCAGATGTCAGGCAAAGTCGGAGCGCAAGTCGCCCCTGTGTCAAAGTCGGAGTGCAAGTCGCCCCTGTGTCAAAGTCGGAGTGCAAGTCGCCCCTGTGTCAAAGTCGGAGTGCAAGTCGCCCCTGTGTGAACTGGCCCTAAAAACTGACTTAGCATACCCAAAAGGTAATAGTCACTTACTAAAACGGTTGAACTAAAAACAGCCTGCAGTACAATTGATCCCTGGCTAGTTAAAAGTTTTCACATTGAGGGGACCATAATGTAAATATCAAACCAAACTTACTCACTTTCTTTCACAATTTTTGCACTTTTGCTAAGATATGTGCTCCCCTTTCTAGAGAGCCCTTCAATGCCAATGCTGCCCATCCCCTGGCCTAATGTCAACACTACCCTCTGAAGTTGCTGGCGTAGCCTCACCTGATCTTAAATGACAGTGCAGAGCTTGTATTCAGAAGCATGCTAGAACATGGTATCCTTAAAGTGATACTAAATCCAGGACCCTGCATTCACTATATCTGGTCTCCCACGGTACACAGAACATGGAAATGCAATTATGTTAGTAAATATTAAACTGCTAAATATATTTTCTCATCTGCAGTTTATAGCAGTCTTGTGACTTCTAGTTAAAGCTTGTAGGAGGAGTTTTCGTTCTCTTCTGACTGTCCTGTGAGGCTGCATGACCCCTAAACCCTGTCTGGACAAGGCTGACTGGCGCTGCGCTGATCACATGCACCCCCTCCCCAAAAGAAAAAAAAAACTCTCTAGCAATACACACCAAACTAAGCATGCGCAGAGTGCCTTCAGGGCTCTGTTCTATCCGCAGATGGATTGGGGGTCAGTAAAAGAAGGGGAGGATCAGAGAAGACAGGATCAAACAGCCTTTTTACACAATGTGGAGAGTTAACCCCTCAGGTTCCACAGTGAGTATAACAAGCATGCTGTGCTGCATATACAGACTGATTTTACTGTTGTGGGTTTAGTAACACTTTGATGGAACATTGGAGTTGATTTACTAAAGGCAAATCCACGTTGCACTACAAGTGTGCTGCAAGTGCACTTGGAAGTGCAGTTGCTGTAGATCTGAAATGAGGGGAAGCTCTGCTGATTTTATCATCCAATCATATACAAGCAAAAATGCTGTTTTTTAATTTTACTTGCATGTCCCCCTCAGATCTACAGCGACTGCACTTCCAAGTGTATCCGCAGCGCACTAGTCGCGCAAGTGGATTTGCCTTTAGTAAATCAACCCCTAAAGCTCCACCCTCCACATCCCTCGCCATTGCTCCCCGTAGCAAACAGAGAGAGTGAATCTCTCCAGGACAGACACAGATTGCAATAAAATCAAAGGAGTTCTAAACCCCTTCACTCTATCCAAAGTGAAAAATAAATGTTTTGGCTATAGGTGCACTTTAGAGTATAGCTAAAGCCCAACTTTTTTTTTTTTTGTTTTTACATTTTTGGATAGAATAAGAAACGGTCCAAACCCTGGCCATTTTGTTTTGTGCTCTATTGGGGAGATTTTCTCACAACAGGAAATGAGACGAGATCTCCCCAAAGTAGAGGAACTTCTCCCTAAGGCTGGGTTCACACTGCAGCAGGGCGGAGCGGTGCGACTTCGCGGCCCGTTCACATCTAGGCGAATTGTCAGGCGACTTGAGTCGCCTGACAATTCGCCTCAATGCTGTGCAAATGGGACCGTTCTAATAGGAGCGAATCGCTTCGCTCCGCATTAGAAAAATGGTCCCTGCACTATTTTTAGGGCGATCTCAGGCAGCTTGCATTGACTTCTATGATAGTTTCCTCGCAAGCCGCTTTGAGATCGCCTGAAGCGCCGCATCGCGCCGCTCCGCCCCGCTACAGTGTGAACCCAGCCTTAGACAGTTGTCAGTGACACCTGAAAGATTTTCCTGAAAGAGAAAGACACAAAGAGCAGAGATATAGACAGCAATAAAAAAAGAAAGTTTGGCCATAAATAGATTTTATTTTGTGATAATGAACATAAGAAATAAAGCACAGTTTGAGGGTTTGTCTTGCTTCTAGACCCCAAACCTCCATCTGACATTGTGCACAAACACCATATGGAGCACAAACAGTCACACAATGGGGTTGATTTACTAAAGCTTGAAAGTGCAAAATTCGGTGCAGCTCCACACAGAAACCAATCAGCTTCCAGGTTTTATTGTCAAAGCTTGATTGAACAAGCTGAGGTTAGAAGCTGATTGGCTAGCATACACCAGTTTTTGCACTCTCCCGCTTTAGTAAATCAACCCCAATGTCTGGTGAATTCTTGTCGCCATACATTTTGCATAATTTAGAACAGCAAAAAAAAAACAATTTCTCACCATTCAATACTTAGTTTTTATTTATAGACCAAACGTTAAAACAATTGTATCCCTATTTCTAAAAGTCCTATTGGGAATAGGTGTAAAATCTGAGAACACTGCAGTAGTACACAATAAACTGGAGAGTCTGTACTTCTCATAGGCACACTGTTATCCAAATTGGAGCAAAATCTCAAATAGAAGATATGTATAACACAAAAGTCATCTATTCTAGCTACATTATTATTTTAGTGTTTGTCATAAAATATACTTACTGGAAAATGTATCATACAGATCCTAGCCTGTTACACCCCGCTTTTACCATAGAACATAATCTTACTTCATGGCTGACATAAAACAATTAAATACAAACTGCTATCAGGTTTGCTTTTGTGTGGATAGTCAAAACTGCTTCAAAATTAAGCTGGATACACACTATACAATTTTCTGTAGATTTTTCCTTCAGATTTACCAAAACCATATAATATGAGGTCAAACCTTTAGAGTTTCCATTTGTATGCAATCAGGCAGGCCCTTGCACTACATGGTTTTGGTAAATCTGAAGGAAATCTTACAACAAAAGTTGTATAGTGTGTATGGGGTCTTACATATGTATGTTTACAAACCAAAAGCCTATTAACCTCTTGCTTACTGGGCGCTTAAACCCCCCTCCTGCCCAGACCAATTTTAGGCTTTCAGCGCTGTCGCATTTTGAATGACAATTGCGCGGTCGTGCGTCGTTGTACCCAAACAAAATTTTTATCATTTTTTTCCCACAAATAGAGCTTTCTTTTGGTGGTATTGGATCACCTCTGCGGTTTTATTTTTTGTGCTATAAACAAACAAAAGCGACAATTTTGAAAAAATAACAATATTTTTTACTTTTTGCTATAATACAAATCCAAAAAAATATATATAAAAAAAAATGATTCATCGGGTTTGGCCGACATATATTCTTATACATATTTTTGGTAAAAAAAAAAATCGCAATCGGCGTATATTGATTGGTTTGTGCAAAAGTTATCGCGTCTACAAACTATGGGAATTGATTTATGGCGTTTTTATTATTTTTATATTTTTTTACTAGTAATGGTGATCTGCGATTTTTATCGGGACATTGATATTGGGGCGGACATGTTAGACATTTTTGACACTTTTTTGGGACCAATGACATTTATACAGCGATCAGGAATTTAAATATCCACGGATTACTGTATAAATGTCATTGACAGTGAAGGGGTTAACACAAAGGGGGCAGTGAAGGGGTTAACTGTGTTCCCTGTATGTGTTATAATTGTGAGGGGGCGGGGCTGGCAGAGACATAACAGATCTAACGGTCCCCTCTCACAGAACGGAGAACTGCCGTGTTTACATCAGCAGTTCCCCGTTCTGCCACTCTGACAGGCGATCGCGGGTCACGAGCGGACATTGAGTCAGCCCGACCCGCGGGCACGCCCAAGCAGCGTGCGGCGGCTGTGCATGCGCGCCGCCACCGCCGCCTGTGAGTGTGCGCCGGGAGCGTGCAAAGGGGGGACGTCCATGGACGTCCCCCCCGCAATTGAGGGCTATAACGCGGATCTCTACTGGCTAAAGTGATACTAAAGGATTTTTATCTAACCACTTCAGCCCCCCAAAGGATTTCCCATGTTAAGAGCACTTTTTGCGATTCGGCACTACGCCACTTTAACTGACAATTGCGCGGTCGTGCAATTTTGTACCCAAATGAAATTTGCGTTCTTTTTTCTCCACAAATAGAGCTTTCTTTTAGTGGTATTTGATCACCTCTGCATCACTTCTGATCACCGCTATAAACAAAAAAAGAGCAAGAATTTTGCAAAAAAAAAAATATTTCTTACTTTTTGCTAAAATGCAAATCCAAAAAAAAAAATATAAAAAAAACAAATTTATTCATCAGTTTTGGCCGATTTATATTCTTCTTCATACTTTTGGAAAAAAAATATTTTTTTACTAGTGATGGTGGAGATCTGCGATTTTTATCGGGACTTTGATATTGGGGCGGACATGTCGGACATTTTTGACACTTTTTTGGGACCAATGACATTTATACAGCGATCAGAAATTTAAATATCCACTGATTACTGTATACATGTCATTGGCAGTGAAGGGGTTAACCTGGGGGGGGGGGGGCGATCTAGGGGTTAACTGTGTTCCCTGGGTGTGTTTTAACTGTGAGGGGGCTGGATTGTCGGGGGACAAGAGATCTAACTGATCCCGAGTACAGTGATCAGCATATCTCAGAAAAGCTTCCTGACAGAGCGGGTGACCACCATGTTTACATCGGCGGTCCCCCTTTTTTCTTCTCTGTGAAGCAATCATGACTTGCCAGCGGAGATCGGGTATGCTCAGAGTCACTCTGCAGCAGTAAATGTACGCAAACCGGTCGGGAAGCAGTTAAATAACAAACATGTTACACTTTCCTGCTCTGTGCAATGGTTTTGCTCAGAGCAGGTCCTCTTCTTTTCAGGTCCCTCACTGGCGCTCTAAGCTCCATCCTCCTTCTGGGTGCCGCTTGCTATGGGGGCACTTGTGCGTGCTCGCTCCTGAGCCAGCTCTGTGTGTCCATTCACACACAGAACAATGCTGTGATCTCACTGTCTGTGGCTCCCGCTCCTGTGTCTGAGCCAATGAAAAGGGAGAGAGCCAGGACAGCAGTTGCTCTCATCTTATGCACATTACTAGACTGAGATAAGGCTCCGGTAAGTATTAGTTAGGGGGGGTTGGGGGGGGGGCAGGGTTGCACAAAGAATGCTTTTTACCTTCAGGTAAAAAAAACCTTCAGCCTTTAAAGCAACTTTATATGACTTTTGCATGAGAGGTGGAGGTTAAAGTGCTTTTTGATCCTATCAGAAATCCAGGGAGCTCCTAACTTCCTGTAATGAGCTAACAACACGGTGCTTGTGCTGTGCTGAAATCTCTGCTCAGTTTACCTATTTGAACAACAGAACACCTCCATCCCCAAAGATAAGGAAAGAGGGTTTTCTGTATTCTTAGTGCCCTTCCTGTCCTAAGGTGACAACGCTGCTCCTTCATAGATACAGTACAAGTATTATCGACCTTGGAGATGGAAGTTTGGCACATCTAAGGACTGACAAGTTGCAATATGTGACATCGTTGTTCTTATGTTTAGATAACCTTTAACTGCAGCACAGGAAAATCAGATATCCTACCATGCCAGGCAGGACTGTGCTGTATTGCAGGGCTTTGTAAATCTCAGAAATATATGGGAAGAAATATAAATCCTTTGTCAGGTAAAATAGCTCCTTTATATGCAGGGATTTCTTTTCTCACAGAATATGTGCATGTACTCCTTCCTCCCCAAGTCACCCCTTGCCTAGGCCCCTGACCCACCTTGGAGCACCATCACTCATCTTTGCCCCCTACCCACCTCCCAGCACTACCCACTTTATGGAATACAGAACCAAGTATAATTTTACGGTGCTAAGTATTTTGTATGGAATTTTTTAATAAGACCAAGAAAAGCAATACAATGGATCCCCAGCAGCCATAAACAATAAAACAATAGACCCCCCCCCCATGTTTTATGAATCGTGGCATTTTAATATGAACCAAGACATAAGGTATTTCACCCATCACGACCCTCCACCCATCCCCCGTTTCTACTCACTACCACGAGGTTCCACCCAGTCCCCGGATCCGTTCCCCACTGAACCCCTCCTTCCTCATGTACGTGTATAAGACACTCTTTTCTTTAGGGACGTATATTTCCTCGATAAAATGGACTGTTTCCTAAATATAAAGAAGGGTATATAAAGACTCTAAATGTTTCGGGACGTTATGTCGTGTCAGGACGGACCGT
>BLSH010251582.1:1870606-1883124 GCA_018402905.1 Glandirana rugosa
AAAATTGTTGAATCGCGATCTTGATTCTTTAACGATTAATCATGCATGCAGCTCTTGTGGAGCAGGTAGTTAAAACTTCCTTAAGCCCCTGTTCACATCGGAGTGACTTGTCATGCGATTTGACAGGTCAAATCGCATGACAAGTCACACCCTATTGTCGGCAATGGCACTACTCAAATCAGTGCGACGCCAACTTTGCGGTGCTGCATCAATTTGAAAAAGTAGTTCCTGCACTACTTTGGCAGATTTCAGGTGTGACTTGCATAGAAATCTGTTCACAGATGTCTTCCAAGATGCACCCGAAGTCGCACTGACATACGGCTTTGAAAATGCATGATTTTAAAGCTGCATTCAATGTGAACGAGGGCTAAAAGCAGTTAAGTCAGACCTGTCTCCTCGGGTGAAATTAAGAACACCCCCCTTATGTTATGAAGATAGGTAAGAGAGAGAAGTTCTGTAGTTCAGCATGGAAGAACTGGGCAGGGCTGACAACACTTTTTGCACAGACATATACTTTAAAGTGTATCCAAACCCTGAACCAAACCTGTAATATACCGCAGCTTATTAGTCCTTGGTGTGGTGGCTGCATTGGTGTTTTTTTTTTTTTTTAAGCTTCTTTAATTTCGTCTGGTGATATTGGTGGCTACGTTACTCCTCCACTGTATCAATGGAGGGAGCCATGGTTGTCACCCTCGGCTGCTTTTCTGATATGGACAACAAACGTGCTAGTGTCTCTTCATCTCCATTACATGGTAGGAAAGACCATTGGTAGTTTACAGAAGATAGCTAGGAAGGATGATATTCTTCATGTAGCTCACGAAGATGACAAGGACGCTGCATTTTTGACAAGCTCAACAACAGGTATTTGCTAAAAATTATTGTAGTTTGAAAAACGAAAACGAATTCAACCACAGCATCTCAGGACTGTAAGCTACAACATATTGCATTTTTCTATTTGGTTATAGGTATCATTTTAACAAAACTGATAAAGCACAATTCCAGAGTTCTTGCTGTTTTCTTTTAAGAATTTGTATTGTTCTATTGCAGACAGAAAGTTACTTCAACAGCGTACATTATTTTGCGATATGATATGAAAAGTGATAACATGTCTCAACCACTTCTGCCCCGGAAGGATTTACCCCTTTCCTGACCAGAACACTTTTTGCAATTCGGCACTGCATCGCTTTAACTGACAATTGTGCGGTTGTGCGACAACCCCTCTCCACCAACTATAGTTGCCCCTCAGTACAGATCCCCTCCACTAAGTATACACCCCCTCCACCAATTATAGTCCTCCCTCAGTACAGACCACCCTCCACTAAGTATAGACCCCCTACATCTGTACAGACCCCCCTCCATCAGTATAGACTCCCCCTCACTATAGACCCCCCTCAGCACAGACCCCCATCAATCAGTATAGACCCATCAGTACAGACCCTCCCTCAGGACTAACCACCCCCTCCATCAGTACAGATCCCCCAGGACAAACCACTCCCCTCCTGCAGTAGTACAGCCCATCCAAGGACAAACTAACCCCCTCCATCAGTACAGACCCTCCTCCTCCAATAGTGCAGCCCCCCCAGGACAAACTACCACCCCCCATAAGCACAGACCCCCCTCCTCCAATAGTACAAGCCTCCCTCAGGACAAACCACCTCCTCGCCCGTTACCGCACCAGCTCGAGCGGCTCAGGCACACTGAACACCCAAGCGGCAACTGGAGAGGACAGTGTGCAGCTGTGGCACCCGGGTGGAGAATAGTGACAGGCTCAGGCAGCAGCAGCGTAGTAGTGAGAGAGGAGGAGAACACAGGCACGGCCGCGGCGCTGGAGTGTGTTCCGGCTGAAGAAAAAAAAAATGCCAAAGGGAACCAGGGTTTTCATCACCCTCGGGATGGTTTCACCCCTGTAGCGGGTGGCACTCGGGTGCGAACCGCAGCCCCCGCCCCCCCTTAGTGACACCACTGGTAGATATGACATATCACTTGATGTGTGTTGTATCATAAGAAGGATGATTAAATATGAGAGAACTTAGATAACATGATAGGATAAAGAATTAATGGAAAGACGGTTCATAAAGTCCCTTAAACCTACCTCTACATGTAACAGTATGCAAGAAGAGTAGATATAGGGCCCACTACACTCCCAGGGGCATGTGTCACAGGTGTCCCCTGGGGGTTGGTGGGGGGGGACTGGGTTTATGAGGATAAAAAGAAAGGCAGAAGAAGAAGACTGGAGATGGGGAGAATGAAGCCAGAACTGGGGGGAAACTAGCCTTGAGACCCAAGACTGGGTTGTTAGAAGGGGTGGCAATCTGGCCTAGATCTCCTGTCTGCTCCATGGATTTTCCAATTAAACTCCCATATTGCTCATCTGAATAACTTAAAACAACTAAATTGATCAAGCAGAAATGAGGACACTTCACCCATGTCTAATGCGTTTCAACTCCTACTGGGGCTTAATCGGCTCTTTGTTTAAGCCCCAGCAGGGGGTGAAATGCATCAGGGGATGTGGGTGGAGTATTTTCATTTCTGCTGGAGAAATAAGGCTGTTTTTATTTTTTAGGGGGTAGTGAGGAATTCTGGACACGGTGTGCACTGGCGACTGAGGTGAATACAGTGGTACAGTGGAAGAGTGGTACCATTACTTGGGTGACTTTCCACTTGAGCTTTTATATTCTGATTGACAATTTACAAAGCCAGTGAGTCCATATGAAAAGTGGATATATAGTGTTTGGTCCAGGGGTTCCGCGGGTTTTGGGTGCTTCTTGCTGTTTTATTATCTTCTTTTTATATTTAAGGGCTCCAAAAATAGATTTGAATAAGGCTCCATGTACACTGGACGCTCTCTGGGCGTCAGATTATGTGGCAGGAGTCGCTGTTTAGAAAACGTGCTTTTAGCAGCGTTTTGTAGGCATCGGTTATGCGCATTTATACGCATTTTTGAGCGTTTTTTTTTTTTTTTACTTCATTAGCTTCCATTGACTACAAAAAACGTTGGACGCTGATAAACTGCAGCTTAGCGGCGTTTAGCAGCGTCCACCGTTTTTTGTGGTCAGAAGAACGACTCTTGAACGCCAATTCAGGGCGTTCAGATAACAGCCCATAAATGCCACTGCTGTTAAACGACAATTAAAGTCTATGTGTGCATGAACACATAGGATAACATAAAGGGGCGTTTATGAGCTGTTAAGAAAAACGTCCAAACGACCATAAACGGTCGTTTATCAGCTTCAGTGTGCATGGAGCCTATATCTTCCTTTCAGCCATAGTACAGTTCTTCTCCATGCTCTAGAAGTTAGATCACTACTTTTCCTTACCATCTGCACAGAGCTTGTGCTCAAACTTCAGCCCTCCCTGTACCAAATATTTCAACTTTAGTGACATATTTACATTGGCTGTTGTCCCCAGGTCTACCAGGGACTCATAGACCTAAGGACAAGTGAGACTGATCATGTGCTATGCAGGCCCTGCCACTTAACACTTATTTTCATCAAAGAGTCTAGCCTTGCTTTAAGTATTTACAGAAGAGAAGCAGGCTAGTATCTGCTAAAATCTTTTGGTTGCTCTGGAGAGGTTTTTTTTTCTTAAAAACAGTTCTAAGGTTTACGTGAGGCACACTTGAACTGGGATGAAAAATTGTATAGGACACTTAAAGATTGTCATTTAGTAATTGCTAAAGAAAGGGGAGGATGCGCTACGTGCAAAGCACAGCTGCACTTCGGGACGATCCTCACGTGTACCTGAACGGTCGGGAATTTCCACAGACAAGGAAAAAAAAAGCTTTAGACATAAAAAAAACACATGGTTAAAGAGGATTGTGTGATTGACTGCAGGAATTACACTGTAAAAACAGCAATGACTATTGAAATGACTCATCTATGACAAGCGAATTCAGTGCCGCAACCACGAAGGTATACAACGAGGTTGCAGACAATGCAACATAAGATTAACGCGGAGTACCTCTGCTCTTAGCTCTTGACTGATGAGAATGGATGACCCTGCTGTAACAGCCAAACGAAAACCCTCTGGATGACTAGGATACAATTCAGTGGAATCTAATGGCTTATTGAAGCTATGTTATTTAAAGAGACCCTGTTGCTAGACCAATTATCCCAACAAAAACCTTACCATAAGATTACATGTGCGTTTATTGTATTTTATGCTATTCATATATGTCTTGGGTGAGCTGTCAGCAAACTCAGAGCTGTCACTTAAGTGACCCTCTATAGCAGTGGTCTCCAAACTGCGGCCCGGGGGCCGGATGCAACCCTTTGCTTGCACCAAGGTGCCACCAAACCTTGGTGGATTATTCCCCCCACTGTTGCTGACATAGTTTCTGCTACTGACACCAACAATGGGACACTATTCCTCCCACTAACACCAATGATGGGGCACTAATCTGCCAATGACACCAATGATGGGGCACTAATCTCCCATTGACACCAATGGTGGGGCACTATTCCTCCCATGAATACCAACAATGGGGCACTATTACTCCCCCTAATACCAATCATGAAGCATTGTTTAATCCCACTGACAATAGAACATTTTTTTCTCCCACTTGTCATAGTACACCCCTCCCCCCTAAAGTTTGAGGAACAGTAAACTGGCCCTTTGTTTAGAAAGTTTGGAGACCCCTGCTCTAT
This sequence comes from Glandirana rugosa, assembly GCA_018402905.1. NCBI lineage: Eukaryota > Metazoa > Chordata > Amphibia > Anura > Ranidae > Glandirana > Glandirana rugosa. The sequence continues at coordinate 1,875,253 of BLSH010251582.1, forward strand.
AGTATTGCTCTTCCCTCCTTCCCCAACAGCTATATAAAATTTGATGAAGGAAGGTGAAGGGAGGGATGAAGGAGCTGGGTCAGCACAGTCATTAATTAGACACTCCCAGAAGACGAGAGTACTATGATGTGCAAGGAGGGAGGAGGCTGTCCTTGTAAATTAACTCTTCTTGAAATAGTCACATTTTTCAGCAAGTTCAAAGACACATTGCAAGTGAATAAAAAAGAAAATCATGGAAAGGAAAAATGCTGCAAGTAAGCATTTAACCACTTGCTGATCAGCTTACAGAAATGAAACTGAAATCGGGCAGCAGCTGCAAGCTCAGGTACTAGTATGTCGCACACTGTGGTGCAAACCCGTGACCGGCCCACTGTGTCCAGTGGACTCAGCGGATCATGGTGATTGGTCATAGCAATCACATAATTACAATGTCAACAAAAGAGTCTTGAATGGCTTCCATTCATTACTGTTTTGCTTACATTTGTGATGCTGTGATTAGCCCACAGCTATCACATGGTACCTGGACCAATCATAGCACCCTATACCATGTGATTAGCTGTGCCAATCATGGATCACAATGGTAATCAAGCTACCGTGAATGCAAACCATTCTTAACAGCTATATATAAACTATAAGTTAGATAGTTATAAACTATTGCTTGCTGTTATAAGCAATAATAGTGTAAAAACAAAAAATCCCTGATCACCCCCCCCCCCCCCAGAGTAGTGCAGTGTCACTATGGTAACACTGAACTACTCTCATTACAGGAAGTTAAAAATAATAGTGAGGAAAAAAAAAGTTTTACAAATTGAATTAAAAAATGTATTAATTTATTTAATTTACTATCACCATTCAGTATCCCTGATCACCACCACATCAGTCATATAATGACGCTGTACTGATGTGTTGAAAAAAAATTGTGGCAAAAATTACAACTTCGTATAAACTCGCCATGCCTCTTACTAAATACCTTGGACTGTCTACTTTCCAAAAAGGGGTCTTTGTACTGTCCTGGCATTCTAGGGTCTCAAGAATGAGATAGGCCATCAGTATATCAGGATTGATCAATATTCAAACATATATACCGTAGTTTGCAGACGCTATAACTTTCCTACAGACAAAATAATATACACCAATTTAGGGTATTTTTACCAAAAATATGTAGCAGAATACATTTTGGCCTAAAATTATGAAGAAAGATTGTTTGTTTGCACCACCACCAATACCACCACAAGAAAGCTGTATTTGTGTAAAAAAAACGATATAAATGTCATTTGGGTGCAGTGTTGCATGACCGAGCGATTGCCATTAAAAGTAGCACAGTGCTGAATAGCAAAATATGCTCCTGGTCGTTACGGGGGTAAAACCTTCTGGTGGTCAAGTGGTTAACACACTTGCTTTTCCTGTGCTTCTAGCTGCAATTTTTAGGTCAGTGAGAGGGTCTTCTAAGACAATGGTTCTCAACCCTGTCCTCGAGTACCCCCAACAGGCCATGTTTTGGGAATTTCTCTTAGATAAAATCGCTGTCCAAAATACCAGGCCATTGACTCTGATTTAAAGCACCTGTGCAGGATAAAGGAAAACCAGAAAACATGGCCTGTTGGGGGTACTGAGGACAGGGTTGAGAACCACTGTTCTAAGATAGTCATAGCAATGTAGACCGCATTATACAGAGACTTCGTATACAAAGGCTGTGGATCTGCGTAGATGTTCAGCAGTGAATTGCTCATCCAGGCTAGACACCAACCTCACAAGGAAGTGGCAGCTGTAAGATTCTACTATTTACAAACAGTTTTGTGTGACTCACTAAAATCGAATGGCGTCATTCGTTTATGATAAGAATTTGCTGAATGTCAAAGTGATTGCGTCATTTAAAGGCTCCATAAACCCAGAGTGCAATTTGATGAATATATTTGTAACCATTACATTAGAATTTGACGTGACCTCCGCTAATATGCAATGCTTCCTGAAAATATAAAGTGTATACAATCAATAATACATCACATAATCTCTAACATGTTCTTGTCATTTCAACAAAATCAGTGTGTCTGTCTATCTAAGTCTGTCCTCATTAACATAAAATCGCAAGGAGCCTAGCCTTCAAAGCCAGCCATGCATGGATCCAAATTTGACCGGTTCAGCAGTGACTGGTCGAGATTCGATCCATGTATGGGCAGGTTGATTGTACCCAAGTCGATCCATCGATCGACTTAGGTACAACCAGCCTGTCTGATTTTTGTCATGTGATCACTGCTGGCGGCTAGACATGTGCACTGCCAAAAAATGTGTTCGTTTTTGTTTTCGTTTCATTAGTTTTGGGGGGGTTTTTTTGTATTTCATGTCATTCGTTATGATCGAAATTTGTTATTTCGAATAAATTAGAAGATTCGAAAAATCGGAAATTCAAAATGCAAAAATTCGGAACATCGGAAATTTGAAATTCAAAATTTCGGAAATTCAGATATTCGAAAAATCGGAAATTCGAAATAATAACTAACAAATTATAGGTATTGGGACTTCAAATTTGGCTGTTAGTGAACGTAACAAATTTATCCGAAGTTACGAATGATCCAAAATAACGAATGCTGCATCTAAACAAATGGAACGTAACAAGTTAATAATAATAATAAATACGGTACGAATGATACAAAATTATTATTATTTATTATTATTCATTCGTTACGTTCCATTCGTTTAGATGCGGCATTCGTTATTTTGAATAATTTATAACCTCGGATAAATTTGTAATCTTTATGTTCACTAACAGCCAAATTTGAAAGGAAATTCCAATAACTGTAATTTAATAGATAGTAATAGTTATTTTCAGTTAGTTATTTCACATTTTAGAATTTTCGGGTTTATAATTTTCAGATTTTTGTTCTTTTGAATTTTTGGAGTTTTGATCTTCTTTTCGATTGGGATTTTTCGCATTTTCAATTTTCTGATTGTCAAATTTTCAAATTCCCCAATTTCCAGATTTTCAAATTTTGGAAAAATTTGTTAAATGGGTTTTCGTTAATTTGAATATTTCCGAATGAACGAATTTGTCCAATTTCGTTGAAGAGCGTATTCAGAATGAAACAAATTGCACATGTCTACTGGCGGAAGCCCCCCAACCAACAGAACACAATAGCGCTGCAGGAGGCATTCCCCCATCAATGCTGAATGTGTTGATGGGGAAATCAAATGATTTTCTTTCCTTCCACCCGTTTTGAAGCCTAATCATGTGCTTCAAAAAAAAACCAAAGCACCCCCTCCCCCCCATTGGAATCCATAGTCCGGCGCCCTGTATGTAGACCAGGGGGCCGGAAGGAACGAATGGGGGGGGGAGGGCGGCGCCCGTGTGCCCCTTATGGAGCGGCTGCCACTGGTTAGAGCTCACATCTTCTTAAAGGAAAATCTACATATACACATCTAAATGTGATCTACAGCCAGGAAAATGGCTGAGCAACGGGTATCTAAAAATGTAATGTCAGGAATGACTCACTGGAAATACACTGGGGACTGAATGGTCACTAATCACCCCTACATAATATCTGCATTTCATGGGGACAAAGAGTCTGAACATTGTGTATTCCAGCTCCTGCTGCTGATCCAGACATCTTGCATCATTGTTATCAGCTGCTGAAAACCAATTTATTGTAGTATTTTATGCAATATTGACATAGCTTGAGCACATTTCATAAATAACAATACAGACTGAAATCTTCAGACACTCATTCCAATCAAGTGACTAATCACCATTATGTCAACAGCCAGGATGGTAAAGTGTAAGTAAACTCTAACATGGGACATTTTTTATTTGGTCCCTTCAGATCTGGTAAATGGAAAGCATATTGTTATATCTGATAAATGCAAACAAATAAATACCTGTTGATACTGCCAGAAATCTAAACTGATAACTTCCTGTTTTCAGCTCTCTCTGTGAACTACAGAACCCCTCCCCATTATGTTATGGCGATAAGGAGAGGATTGGTGTTCTGTAGTCCTGTCTTAAGTTGACTATGCGGTTCCTTAATAGATATAGTACAGTAAGTGGGGATTCACTCTAGGATAGGAAGTGTGGCAGCTTTACCAGGTGAAAATAAAGGGCAAAAAAAAAGCCTACAAAAACGAATGCCATCTAAGGACTATATAGCAATATATTACTTTTTCTTTCTGGGGTTTAAATACACCTTAAATTAGAACTATGGCCTCCCATTGAAAATATGTGCTGTGGCACTTGGTTATAAGTGCACCCGTGCTTACAGTTTTCTCTTAGGCTACATTCACTCTGACAATTCAGAGGGGTACAAATTGTAGTGTCTTCTGATTCCTGCTGCGGCTCTGAGTGGCCAGGTGCGGCTGCCAGCCCCATTCACTATGATGACAAGTCGCCAGCGGCCGCAGGTATGTCCATACATTCCTACAGTGATCACTGTTAATGCTCTAAATGTCACTTTTGGAGAGGTACATCCTACAGATGCACTACTTCACATGCAGGTTTAAGACATTACCAAGCATCTTCTGTAACCAGTTCCAAGCAAATTCTGACGTTCCATATGTAAAAATTAGCATTTTTTTTGCTAGAAAACTACTTAGAACCTGTAAACAATATATATATATATATATATATATATATATATAGTATCTCACAAAAGTGAGTACACCCCCATTTTTGTAAATATTTTAGTATATCTTTTCATGTGACGACACTGAAGAAATGACACTTTGCTACAATGTAAAGTAGTGAGTGTACAGCTTGTATAACAGTGAAAATTTGCTGTCCCCTCAAAATAACTCAACACACAGCCATTAACGTCTAAACCACTGGCAACAAAAGTGAGTACAGGCGGTCCCCTAGTTATGAACATCCGACTTATGAACGACTCCTACTTACAAACGCAGGGAGACAACAGGAAGTGAGAGGAAATCTCTCCCTAGGAAGGGAAATTCACTCCTGTAAGAGTTATTATGGGAAAAAGGTGTCTCCACTGATGCTTTATCACCAAGGTTTGTTTCCACAACAACCCAAAATTTTCAAAATCCAATTATCATTGGGACAGGAAGTGAGGTGAAATCTTCTGAACAGAAATATAGACAGCAAAACAAACATTACAGGGGTGTTACCCCTTCCCTATGCTATCCAAAAAGCTTAAAAATATTTGTTTTGGCTGAAGCTACACTTAAAAAATGTACCTGTTCCGACTTACAAACAAATTCAACTTATGAACAAACCTACAGTCCCTATCTTGTTTGTAACCCGGGGACCGCCTGTACACCCCTACGTGAAAATGTCCAAATTGGGCCCAATTAGCCATTTTCCCTCCCCGGTGTCATGTGACTCAGGTCTCAGGTGTGAATGGAGAGCAGGTGTGTTAAATTTGGTGTTATCGCTTTCACTCTCTCATACTGGTCACTGGACGTTCAACATGGCACCTTATGGCAAAGAACTCTCTAAAGATCTGAAAAAAAGAATTATTGCTCTACATAAAGATGGCCTAGGCTATAAGAAGATTGCCAAGACCCTGAAACTGAGCTGCAGCACAGTGGCAGAGACCATACAGCAGTTTAACAGGACAGGTTCCACTCCAGAGTTTGTCTTTGGCAAATAGACGTATGAGTGTTGCCAGCATTACTGCAGAGGTTGATGGGGTGGGGAGTCAGCCTGTCAGTGCTCAAACCATACGCCGCACACTGCATCAAATTGGTCTGCATGGCTGCCGTCCCAGAAGGAAGCCTCTTCTAAAGATGATACACAAGAAAGCCCGCAAACAGTTTGCTGAAGACAAGCAGACAAAGGACATAGATTACTGGAACCATGTCCTGTGGTCTGATGAGACCAAGATAAACTTATTTGGTTCAGATGGTGTCAAGCGTGTGTGGCGGCAACCAGGTCAGGAGTACAAAGACAAGTGTGCCTTGCCTACAGTCAAGCATGGTGGCGGGAGTGTCATGGTCTGGGGCTGCATGAGTGCTGCCAGCACTGGGGAGCTACAGTTCATTGAGGGAACCATGAAAGTCAGCATGTACTGTGATATACTGAAGCAGAGCTTGAACCCCTCCCTTTGGAGACTGGGCCGCAGGGCAGTATTCCAACATGATAACAGCCCCAAACACACCTCCAAGATGACCACTGCCTTGCTAAAGAAGCTGAGGGTAAAGGGGATGGACTAGCCAAGCATGTCTCCAGACCTAAACCCTATTGAACATCTGTGGGGCATCCTCAAATGGAAGGTGGAGGAGCGCAAGGTCTCTAACATCCACCAGCTCAGTGATGTCATCATGGAGAAGTGGAAGAGGACTCCAGTGGCAACCTGTGAAGCTCTGGTGAACTCCATGCCCAAGAGGGTAAAGGCAGTGCTGGAAAAGAATGGTGGCCACACAAAATATTGACACTTTGGGCCCAATTTGGACATTTTCACTTAGGGGTGTACCCACTTGCCAGCAGTTTAGACATTAATGTCTGTGTGTTGAGTTATTTGGAGGGGACAGCAAATTTACATTGTTATACAAGCTGTACACTCACTACTTTACATTGTAGCAAAGTGTCATTTCTTCAGTGTTGTCACATGAAAAGATAGAATAAAATATTTACAAATATGTGAGGGGTGTACTCACTTCTGTGAGATACTGTGAATATATATATATATATATATATTATTATTATTATTATTTTTTTTTTTTAAGCTGAAGTTCTAAAAAATTGAAATGGTGGGTGTTGCCAGTTTTTATGCCATGCAATATTTGCACAGCATTTTAATTTTAAAAGCAATTTTTTTGGAAAAAATACACATTAATGAATTTTAATGCACGAAAAACTCAAACTAATACCCAACTATGGTAAAATATAAAAGATGATGTTACGCCAAGTAAATAGATACCAAATATGCTTTAAAACTGCATATGCCTATGGAACGTTGCCAAATTACTAAAAATCTCCATAGGCAATGCTTTAAAAGGCTTTACAGGTTACCAGTTTAGAGTTACACAGGAGCTCTGAAGCTAGAATTATTAATCTCACACTGACGTTCACAGCAATACTTCACTTCCGGTAGTGCCCAAATCCTTGTCGCTTCCAGTTTCTATCGTCACATAGTTGGAGGAACAACATCAGTTCCTCTCACTGTGTCTTAGGAACTGGATGCCGCCGGCTTTATCCTTACCGGGCTCCCCGGTAAAATGGAAGAGCCCGGTAAAGGCAGCAGCGGTGGCAGGAGGGAGGGGGGACTTCCTTCTGACGCTTGTAAAACTAATCCAGCAGTTCTTATTATTTTTACCATAAAGTCATACAGATGAAAACTGTATGATTGTAGGTGCAGTCATGATCCCGGTATAACCACTTCAACCTTAGGCCATTTATAAACGGCCTAAGGGATGGGAAGTGGTTCAAGAAATTGTGTATTTTTAATGTTGCAGATTCAAACACCTGAACATGCCAGTGCCCAGGTACTGATGTCCCTTTTTAACAAAGCTTGCAAATTGGCCTTGAAAGGCCAGAAAGAAAAAGACAAGATTTGGCTCCCATAGACTTCAACAGGGTTTGGGCGCTATATTTGAGGTTTGCTGCAGATCGCGGGTTTGGGACAACTTCAGATACCCTCGGTTTAGAACAGAAAAAGAAAGACCGGAAAGTTCCGGTTAAACGTTCGAAACAATTTTTCCCTGTAGTCATGGACCCGTGACCGTACAAGTCCACAAACTTAGACGTTGTAATTTTTATGTGTTAAAGAACTTGGTGAAGGGTAGGGAATCCGGCAAATATTTACCGGATTCCAACTTCACCAATATGGCCCTAGTACTGACGTGGATGTTAGTATGTCAAAAGTAGACATACTGAAATACCATTTTTATTATTCTTGACGACCTAATCAAAATGTTCGCAGTCTTCCT
>BLSH010251582.1:1917547-1929808 GCA_018402905.1 Glandirana rugosa
GGGGGGGGGGGGGGGGGGAGCTGCAGCTCTGTGACAGCTTTCTGCATGGTGAGGATTTCATGCAGAAAGCTGTCACAGATCGCCCCCCACACAGTGCGCCAAGCACACTGATACCCCATGTCCCTGTAAACATAAGTGTCCCCATAAAAGAGCCCCCAAAACATCTGTATGTCCCCCATCACATCTGTCACCATACACAACATCTGTCATAGTCCCCAAACATCTGTCACAGTCCTCAAACATCTGTCACCATACACAAAACATCTGTATGTCACCGTCACATCTGTCACAGTCCCCGTCACATCTGTCTGTCTGCCAACACCAAATATACTCCAATTTGGGTTATTTTTACCAAAGAAATGTAGCAGTGTCATTTTTGGTCAAAATTTATCAAGAGAAATTACTTATTTGCAAAATTTTATAACAGAAACGCAGAAAAATGCATTGTTTTTGAAAATTTTTTGTCTTTTTTTAATTTATAGCGCAAAAAATAAAAAAACCCAGGGGTGATTAAATACCACCAAAAGAAAGCTCTATTTGTGTGAAAAAAAATGATAAAAATTTCATATGGGTACAACGTAGCACGACCGCGCAATTATCATTCAAACTGCAACAGCGCTGAAAGCTGAAAATTGGTCCGGGAAGGAAGGGGGTTTAAGTGCCCAGTATTGACGTGGTTAAATAAAAAGCAAATGGACAAACATATAACCACTTTAAAAAGGAACTTCTCCCTTATGATAAAAATTACAACAAAGGCGCCTTTGAAAATGATTAGTAATGACAATCTTCAGATATTTCTAGATAATTGCAGGCTTTTTATGCTTTGCATACCTTATTAGTAGACATTTTCACTAAGGGCAGATGAATCCATCTCCCTTTACTTCCTGGAATTCTAGGCCTGTGACAGAAACTTTCCAGGATGCATCTGTGAAGCCCTGGTTACATCACCAGTGCCTCACTCAACCAGGAAGCGGAAAAACTGTTATTTTTATGTAAAGCAAAAAATGTTTGACTTATAACTGTAAGATAACTTCATATCTGCAATTAGAGCTGTCTGTTGATGTTATTTTTATCAAAAGGGGGGAAAGGTTCAGTTTAAAAACATCTCTACTAAAAAAAAAAAACATTTTGGGGTGACAACTGTATTCCAAGTATACTGCATTTGCACTCTGTCACATACATCCTTTGGTACATATTAATTATTTGTATCTGAACTGCTTCTCTTCTCCATACAAGTCAAGATTAATACAAAAGCAGCAGTGTCCCATCAAAGCAACTCGAACATATTAAAGTGATAGTAAACCCAAAAATAGCTTATCAATGCTTAAATGTGATGGCTGCACTGGTTTTCTTGTTTTTAGGCTTTTTCCCTTTATTGTTACCTGGCGATCCTGCCAGTAACACACTTCCTGTCTTGAGGTGGCTCCACTCTGGATGGTGGAGTAACAGAGCCACCCTTGAACAGTATTGTCAATTGGAGAGGGTAGTGTTAAGCCAGCCATAGATGGTTAGAATCTTGGTCAGCTCAGCAGGAACCAGCCGAAATTCGATATAAGTATGGGCAGGATGATTGTACCTAAGTCGATACAACCAGCATATTTGATTTCTACCATGCGATTATTGCCAGCGCCCCGCGCCAGGAGACTGGGGAGGGATCCGCGGGAGGGATTTCATCCATCAACACTGACTGTGTTGATGAGGAAATCAAGCAATTTTCTGCAATTTTCTGTGGCTGAAGGAAAGAAAATTGTGTCATCTATGGCCTGCCTTAGATGTACTAGCAGATTTAGATGAACTTGACTAATGAATTAAAATTGAATGAATTAGACTCCAGCTAACAAATTTTAAGCAGTTATAGCAAGAGTATATTTTCTTTTGGGAGAAAGGTTTTACATAAATGAATAAAAGCTGACAATTGTAATCACCCCGTCAGTGTTGAATGGTTTGTGTCACCCCTCTGACACTTTTTCTGGACCACTGTTAAAGTTAGTTGAAAAACAACAGACTAACTGGACAGATCACTAGCTGAAAATAAGTAAAAAAAGCCCAATAAAAAAAAAAAACTAATGAAGCCACCACATCTAAGAACTGGTTAGCTGCAATATACTACATTTTAGTTTTGAGGTTTATTACTGCTTTAAGTGAATATAAATGCAGCCTTTTTTTTAAATGTATGTCTGATTTATTCTGCAGGAAATCACTGTAGTAGGCACTGCTACTCCAGTGATCTCTACTAGCCGAGTGGTTGCTTTGCTGCATTGTGAACAGAGGAGTTCGTCCACTTGGCATGAGGGCCATTCACAGAATGCTTTACGTTTTTTCAATTAATGCAAAGTGTTCTCTGATTGGTGGAGAGGCAGGGCGGTGATGTCATGATCTCCTGTGTTCAGTAAGCAGAAGAGTCGTCACTCAACAACCCAACAGTGATTCCCAGCTTGCATGGGGATCCAACAGGTATGGTATATACATGAGAAGATAAATACCGCGCTAATACCAATGTGACCTATGATGGGAGAAGGGATAAACTGATTTAACTAGCTGCAGTCAGAAATACAACCAGGTACAATAAACATAAAAAAACAAAAATGGCTGCGCTAGATGAAGGTGACAGTAGGCACCATAAGGATAAGCTGAGAGATTCTTGTGGTAAATCTCTATATGTTGTAGGTGCCCTATAATACAAGGCACACTATAAGGGCAGATTTGAACAAATCAAGCCCTACCCACCAGACTACAAAAACCCTACAGTAAAAAAGTATTAAGTGCACTGTGCATACAATCGTATAGGTGTTAGAAACCAAGGAAGATCACTTATAATTGTATCCTTGGCATTGAGGTGTAGATAACAAATGCCTTAATACAATAAAGTATAAAACTAAGCATATGATAAATTAACTGCTTAATCATTTGATAATAGGTCAGTCCAGGTAAGTTCAAAGGGTGATCACTTTAAGAATATTCTCGTGAATCAGAAAATGTCACATAAGATCAAATAATCAAAAACTCAATTGTTTGGTGCACCACATGAAATAAAATGCATGCCACTGTGAGACCTCCACCAAAGTTGGATGGCCGCTTACCAGAAGCAAGCGCGGATTGCGCATTGGCCTCTCACCTGGCCCAGGTCCCCAGATGGGGTGTGATGGATTAATGGAGACCTACAATCCTCTCTATGGATCTCCTCCTAGTTGAAGAGGTCAAACCTATGTCATCAAGATGTAGACAGTATTCCCCAGGAGCAGGGACCCCACTCTAGGGTATGGGAGAGAGAGCGTCCTCCAGCCTCCTATGGAACGCCTCAGCTCCAAAGTACACCAAAAAAGAGAGGGGAGTGTGATACCATTTAAAATTTAATAAAAAGGATATAAAATATTGCACTTACAGACAGTAGGTAAGCAGCAAGCAGAGGAACAAACGAGCCGGCCGGCTCTCGTATAGAAACTTGCGTAGGCAGTGACGTCAGCGCGTCTTTCCCGACGTATGTTTCGTCACTAGAAGGACGTCGTCTTGGGGATTTTTGTTTTTTATTTTTTATGGTATATACATAGTTACACTGGTCCCAGCTGGATTCATCGAACTACGTAAAAAATTGCCTTACCTGGAATTCTTCTTTAATCACTTCCGTACCGCCGGACTACATATGACGTCCTTGGGTTTGAGTGGAGATATCTGAATGGTGCCTGCAGCTGCAGGCACCATTCAGATACCGTTTTTTAGAGCCGGCGATTCTCTTTCAGATAAAAGTGATCTTAGCGGCGGATTCACCACAAAATCACTTTTATCGGTGGCCGAAGAGGTGCCCCCCTCTCCCGCCACTTTCCCGTCATCTCCACCACTTACCTCACCGTCGGCAGCGGCGGAGATTTTTATTGAGTCCGTTCCCCCCCTGCACAGGAAGCCGAGTGAGAGGAAGATGCCGCCCACTGGGCTTCATAACATTGCAGGGCGGAAGTGACGTCACACGTCGCTTCCGCCCAAAGGTCTTAAAGGGCCCATTTTTATTTTTGGACTGTCATTTTTTTACATTTTTTTTTTTTTTTTGCATTTAACTGTAAATATGAGATCTGGGGTATTTTTGACCTCAGATCTCATATTTAGGAAGTCCTGGAATGCTTTTTTCTATTACAAGTAATGTTTACATTTCTTGTAATAGGAATAAAAGTGATCAAATTTTTTTTTTATAACGGTGTAAAATTAAAAAATAAAAAGTAAAATAAATAAGAAAAAATTTTTTTAAAGCGATCGCGCGCAGAAGCGAATGCATACGTAAGTCATGCCTGCATATGAAAACGGTGTTTAAACCACACATGTGTGGTATCACCACGATCGTTAGAGCGAGAGCAATAATTCTAGCACTAGATCTCCTCTGTTACTCAAAACTGGTAACCTGTAGAAATTTGTAAACATCGCCAATGGAGATTTTTAGGTTGCAAAGTTTGTCACCATTCTGCGAGCAGGCGAAATTTCAAAGTATGACATGTTGGGTATCAATTTACTCGGTGTAACATTATCTTTCACAATATAGAAAAAATTGGGCTAACTTTACTGTTGTCTTATTTTTTCACTCAAAAATGAATTTTTAAAAAAAAAAACGCCCTTGTAAGACTGCTGTGCAAATACAGTGCGACATAAAGTTTTGCAACGACCACCATTTTATTCTCTAGGGCAGGGGTAGGCAACCTGCAGCCCTCCAGCTGTTGTAGAACTACATTTCCCATGAGGCATTGCAAGGCTGACGGGTACAATTACTCCCAGAGGCAAGATGGGACTTGTAGTTTTGCAACAGCTGGAGGGCCGCAGGTTGCCTACCCCTGTTCTAGGGTGTTAGAAAAAATATATATATAATGTTTTGGGGGTTTAAGTAATGTTACAGCAAAAAAAATGGTTTTATCTTGTAAGCACCAAGTCCACAAAATAGGCCTAGTGTTCAAGTGGTTAAATACGGTAACTGTCTTTCCCTTGCTGAATATTTCTTGGTATAAATCATCACAGGTTATAATAAAATACAGTAATGTGTTCATCCACTAAAACCAATTTACTAATTTGTATCCTTTCCCAATATTTTCCTTCTTAAAATGTAAAAAAACAAAAAAAAAAACAAAAAAACAATGTGACCACACTTCTTCTTCTGCACTTTTCCTCTCTTTTGTATTGTGTCTTAGTTAGTATGTGTACATCTGACAGTTGCTTAAACTGAACTGGTATGTTTTCAAACTTTTGCCTAGGAATAGACACCATAAGAAGCCCCAGCTATTCATTTTAGTTGACAGAAAACCATATTCTGTGCCCCTCTCTGATCTGCCTTCACTTTCTTACAGGGGCCTGACTTTCCTTGACTTCATGACTAAGCCTCGCCATTTGCCATTCCACTGTTCCATGAGACTGCCTGAATGGCCAGTAAATGCACTTTTAGGCCTCATGCAGCTAAAAAACCCTGCTTATATAGGTGTTCAGCATTTTCATTTTTCAACCTGTAAGCCAGTCTGTCCATGCACACATAGGCATTTACAGGCATATTAGAAGAGAAGCACTTACAGGCAGTAAAAACCCCACCAAAGACCTATTGACAGTAGAGTGTTTTGAGCAGAAAAAAATGTGCGAATGTGCATAAACGGGCATAATGCTCATAAACACACGCATATGTGCGTAAATGTATTCCTAATATTCTGGCCAGTAGAATGCATATACGTGGCTTTTAGTGCATTTTTTTATGCTGCAATTTCCTGCAAGCAATTCTGCCTTTCAGAGGAGTTTTTTCAGAGGCCCCGTGTGCCTTACTGGACAGGAGCATAGCAGTTGGTGAAGCTTAAAGCGGAGCTCCAACCGAAAGGGGACGTTCCGCTTTAAGGATTCGTTCCACGCTCCTCTTGAGCAATTGGCACTTTTGAGGAGTGGGGGGGGGGGGTACCCAATTTTGACAGGTTACCACCACTTCCGTTCTGAGCACTGCAACGCTTAGAAACTGAGTTCTCCTCCCCCTTGCAGTCTTCTGGAACACTAACAGCATTCACAATGCGCAGTGTGACTCGTGCATGCGCAGTAGGTACCTGGCTGTGAAGACACAAGCTGTCACAGCCGGGGGCCCATAGTGAAGATGAGGGCACCAGGGACCAAAGACAGCGAGTGAGACCGACTGGAGTGAGCGCACCGCTGGATCGTGGGACAGGTGAGTGACTGTTTTTTCAAAGTCAGCAGCTACAGCTTTTGTAGCTGCTGACTTAGATTTGCACAGGTGACTGGAACTCCACTTTAAAGTGGAACCGAAGGCAAAAAGCAAAAGAAAATGCAGACAGGCAGGATTTTTACTGCAGAAGAGACTGGCAGTGTGCCTTCTACAATAAATCACACCAACCTGCTTGTTCGTAGTCCCCCCTGAAATGTACAATGAGCTGCCCATGCACAGTTAGGATGACTTGCACAGGAGTGACTTCATCCCATAACATTCAATGAAGACAGCTGAAGACTGGCACCCTGAAGAAGCCGGGGAGAAGAAAGTGAGTATTTGTGCCTTTGATACTACTTTACCTACCTTCCTACCATTGTACTTTTATGAATGATGAAGTGGTGGACACCTAGTTCTGCTGTGCCGTTTATAAATGGCACTGCAGAAATCATCCTTGGGAAGCCAGTGTGCCCATTAATGGCTGTAAAGTGAGTTGACCTCTGAGGTCTCACATCAGAGTTACAATGCACAGAGCTGGTCTGAGCGGCTGTGTACCTCGTGCTCGCTGTGATGACCAATCACAAAAGTGTAAAAGTTGCACTGGTGACATTGCAGAGCCCGCCCCTTCTTCGTATAACAACGGGGATACTGCAGGCGCATTAAGAGTCAGTAATCAGCATAAAAGTCCATTAATAGTCCATTAAAATAGTATTGTATATTTCATGAATGCTTTACTACTGTTACTTCGACCCCCTTTCCTCTAATCCCCCCCACCCTTTTCTCCCACCCTCCCCTCCTACCAACCCCCCTTAATTCCTTGGTTAAAGAGTTATGTTTCCAGCATTTGATGGCGATGTTAAGTAGGCCGATGATGTCTGTCATGCTCGTATGCCAGTAGATTGGCTAAGAAATGAAGATGACTGTACAACAATGGTATGTTATTGCCTGCCTACTGTTACACTTTATGATATATGCTCTGAAACGATAAATAAAGATTACATAAAAAAAAAAAATAGTATTGTATTAATAGTTAAATAATGAATACTATTGTAATATAATGGTATTGATTTATAATTCTTCATTCAATCCACCAGGGGAGAGGGTGTCCAGTGTATATATCCAGTATGTCTCTTGTTGACAAAACTTAGAAAAGTGTTCTGCTTCTGAGAGACTCCTGGGCATTTCCTCAATAATCCAGACCTGTAATTCCACAGTGGATTTATTATGGACTTCAAGCAAGTGGCGTGGTACATTATGTTTATCAATGCCATCTTCAATAAAGCGTCAATGTTCACAGATACTGTCATTTAACCACTTAAGGACCGGAAGCATTTCCTCCTTAATGACCAGGCCATTTTTTGCGATGCGGCACTGTGTCACTTTAACTGACAATTGCGCAGTCGTGCGACATTGTACCCAAACACAATTGATGTCCCACAAACAGAGCTTTCTTTTGGTGGTATTTGATCACCTCTGTGGTTTTTATTTTTTGCGCTATAAACAAAATAAGAGTGATAACTTTGTAAAAAATTTTTTTTCTGCTATAAAACATTTCCAAAAAAAAATGTAAAAAAAGGAATTTCTTCCTCAGTTTAGGCCGATATGTATTCTGCTACATATTTTTGGTAAAAAAAAAAAAAAAATCGCAATAAGCGTATAGTGATTGGTTTGCGCAAAAGTTATCACGTCTACAAAATTGGAGATAGATTTATGGCATTTTTATTTATTAATTTTTTTTACTAGTAATGGTGGCGATCAGTGATTGTTAACTGGACTGTGACATTGCGGCGGACAGATTGGACATCTAACTGACATTGATGACACTTTTTTGGGAACCAGTGACATTATTACAGTAATCAGTGCTAAAAATATGCACTGTTTTTGTACTAATGGCACTGTCACGGAAGAGGTTAACATCAGGGGCAATCAAGGGGTTAAATGTGTTCCCAGGGAGGTGTTTCTCACTGTATGGGGGACAGTGTGACTGAGGAAACACACAGATCTGTCTTTTTGCATAGCAGGAAGAGGAACTGTGTGATCTCCCCTGTCAAAATGGGGATCTGCCTTGTTTACACGGGCAGATCCCCGTCCTGTCACTGCGGGGAACGATCGCGGGCGAGTCCGCTCCACCCGCTGATTGGCTCCCCAGCTGGTGCGCGGCTCGTTCCCGCACCTATGTACAATGATGGCGATTCGCGGGAATGAGCCACATAGCCACTGTAAAATGATGGCAGCTGGGGCTAATTATAAATCATTTTTTTTATTATAATTTATAAACATGAATTTTTGAAAGGCTATTTAGAATTATGAATTTAGAGTGTGTTATTTTGTGATGTATAGTGATTCAATTGTGACTTGCTGGTACGTGTAGTTTTTATTAAGCTGTCTTATGAAATATTATTTAATCAATTAGGTTTGATTTTTATATATTGATTTTTGCATATATATTTTCATGGTATCTGTTGCTCCTCTTCCAGCTTTTAAATAAGTTGTTTTAATATCCTAAAATGTTTTCCTGTTATTTCACTGTAATATACATTAGACACGTACATGACAAAAACATTTGTTTTGTTTTGTTTAGATTTGATAATATAGTTGTTTAGTTTAGTTAAATTCAGTTGATTCGTTCAATTCGTATTCGTGATTCATATTTGGAATCCGTATTCAGAATTCGTTTTATGTCTTTTTCAAATTTTCTTCAGATTTACTGTTTTTTTCAATTCTAAACGTTCGAATCGATCAATTTTGAATCGGTCGAATCGAAAACGTTAGGTTTTTTTTTTCAATTCGAATGTGGCACAAAGTGAACAAACAAAAGAAAAATCTTCATCAAATGATTACAATGACTTTTTATATCACATTTGGTTTAACAAAAACAGCATTATTTCTAAATGGTACTCTACTAACACACACAGTATTTGATTACAGAAATATGTTTACTGTTAGAACTCGACTGGAATTTGATGTAAAATTTGATTCAAATTTCAATTTGAATTTCGGAAATTTGGACAAATTTCGCTTGGTTATTTGGAGCCTTGGGTAGATTTCCTTTATACTGTAATTCAGGTATTTGGATATATCCAAATTTCCGAATGACAAAATATTTGTCTGAATGAAACTAACCGCACATGTCTAATATATACTTTGGTATATCAACATGGCTCTTGTATGTCTCCAATTAACTTGAGAAAGAAGAGTGCATGCTCATACTTTGCATTGCTCTGAAAAGTGCTGTGCGCTCTCTCCCTGGTGACGTCATCACTCTGCGCTCCATGTAGAGTTCCGCCTGGGGTGATCTGGATAAGGGCGGCCGGCCTTTTTCATCTTGCATTGCGGCTCCCGGCTTGCGGACCCCTTTGATGGCGATCAGTCTATATAAGTCTTACACCTTTGTAATACATGTAATAAATTGTCTTATGATGCTACACTTACAGGCACTTTTTTCCAGTTTTTATTTCCTTCCCCTTATAAGGAATAATCAGTCATTCATTTGTTCCAGATCAGCAGCAAATATCAAAGTTTTTAACTCTTTCCCCCCCAGCATTATCTCCAACCTGTGGCTGTACTGATCAATACCAGAATGTTTCTTCATTTACAAGAAAATGTGGCAAAAACGAGATCACCTTGGGGTGTCTACATTCCATAAAGGGTTTTTTTTTTTTTTTACCATCTGTGTGTTATAACAAAAAGTAAGGGGAACAGGTAAAAGTGAAAAAAAGAAAGTGGTTATTAAATACCACCCACAAAAATCAATATCTGTCTCAAAAAAGATGTATAAAACCAGTGTCGGCCCGCCCAAAAGGGTCGCAGGGGCACTGCCCTCCTAATCTCTATGTGCCCGGTCCCTAATCTCCATGCAGGGCGCTGGACGCATAGAGTTCTACAGGCTTTTCTTTTTTTTTTTTTGCGAAGCACATAATTCTAGCCGGAGGCTCTAAGGGCTCATTTGAACTTCAACACACATTAAGGGCTAGTTTACACTTGCTTCAAAACATGGCTTCGGACAGGCTTTGTTAAAGCTCTCTGGACACTAGTCAAAGCTCATGTCACTAAATAAAATGGTTAGCTTAGAGTCCTGTTTACACCTTGTGTTTGTTTTGCTTTGCTTTGGCTTTGCTTCAAAAATGATACCCCGTGTTGCTTCAGTTGTGCTTGTAAGTGTCTTCAAAGCCTCCATAGAAGTCTATGCAAAGCTTGCTTGAAGCCCCACTTAAGCACCACCGAAGCCTCATCGAAGCCCCACAAAGCCTCATCGAAGCCCCACCAAAGGCTCATCTAAGCCCCATCAAAGCTCCACCAAAGCCTCACAGAAGCACCAATGCATAAGCGGATGTAAACAGGACTGTAGGCTAACCATTTTATTTAGTGACAGGGGCTTTGACTGGCGTTCAGAGAGCTTTAGCAAAGCCTGTCCGAAGCCATGTTTTGAAGCAAGTGTAAACTAACCCTAACTGGCTTCAAAAAGGGTGGGTTGGGGTGCTAAGCACTTGTGACAATAGCAAATCAACGTATTGTCTTCCTGCATCTCCTCCCTGCCAATCAGGACAGGAAACGGGTCCTGAGACCAGACTAGCTGGGAGGAGAAACGACCGGAGAAGTCGCCCGGGACCTGGATGAGCACCAGCTGCCACTGTAAAAAACTGAAAAACATATCTGGGTACAATGTTACATGAGTGCTTTCACACCGTGGCAGTGTTCTTGCAGGACGGGAAAATAAGTCCTGCAAGCAGCATCTTTGAGGTGGTGCGGGAGCGGTGTATATTCCCTGCCATTGGAATGAATGGCCGGTGCTTCAGAAGCGCCGCAACGTGGGCGATTTTAACCCCCTTTTAACCCCTTCTGGGGGGTTAAAAGCTCCCCTCTAGTGGCAGCAAAGTGCTGCTTAAACAGCAGTAAATCGCTGCTTTACCACTAACAGACCCGCCGCCCCAGTGTGAAAGGTGTCTTAATTGCTAGTCAAGATACCACAGCACAAAACTGAAAAATGCCTAAGACAGAACAAAGTTTTATGGGACTTTAAAGGCCACACCCCACACATAGGTGTACTATATAAAAAATATAATTTTATTACAATATACTTTTATTCCTCGTGAATTGTGATAAAAGTATATTTTTTATATAGTACACCTATGTGTGGGGTGTGGCCTTTAAAGTCCCATAAAACCTTGTTCTGTCTTATGGCCCGTACACACGATCCGAAAATCGGACGCAAAATACCGCATACAATGCGATCGTACGATAATCGGTTTATCATTAGCACACAGTTTATGAGAGCCGATCATGACAGTTCATCCAATAATATTCGATCGGACATGCATGAAAATTTTGATTGCATGATAACACATCGTACGATTTTCGTTTAATCAGTACAGTTGTCGTCCAAAAATACAATACGATACAAATACACTACAACACATAACATCACTTCAGATTTTTTATTCTGTCATACGAGAATTTTCGTGACTTTAGTAAACTCTTCCGATTCGATCTGAGATTAGCATGCAAAAAAAACAAAAAACGGACAATCTGTCGTCTGATTTTTGGATCGTGTGTATGGGGCATAGGGCTCCTCTTGGGATGTGGCAGGACCCCACTCATTGGTGTGTTGCGATGGCACTGACTCCCTTGGTTTTTTCTTTTGAAAACTGAAAAATGACCTGGTAATGAAGGGAGTGTAACATGCTTGTACTGAGGTGGGTTATCATGAATTCAGGAAAAGACAGGCCCCAATAACCAAGTGAACCTAAATCAGAGAGGCGCACAAGAGCGTTTGTTTTGGCTATATAAAATTCTATCAAATCCCTAAGGGCCAGTTACATGCAGGTTACATGTGTTGATGCATTGCGATGTCATTCATTTTGATTCACACCCCAACGCACTAATACAATCTACATGCATTGCAATGTGCCGTAATGCATGTTAACACACCATACTACTTGAGATACGTTGCAGCAAACAATGCACATTAATATAACATAATTTAACACGCCCTTTAACGCAACGCACAAATGTAAATGGGGCTTAACAGTAAATACATTTTGTAAATCATACCAGGACAGAAAAGGACTTAAGTACTATTGGGTGGAGTCATGTTCGTA